>WSFP011506950.1:0-13380 GCA_009831015.1 Picea engelmannii | reverse complement strand
TCTTCTTCATAAATCGAATTGTTATATATAAGTTTTCTGCATAATAGGTTTCCCTTATTGCAGAGATTTATAATCATAAGATTGTTATGATTTTCTTTTATGTCTTGTTTGTCCTGTAAAACACTTCAAGGAGCAGCATAGCTGATCGTTTACGAGAAGCTTAAGGACTAAACGGTGTGAATTTCTTCCTCCAACCAGCTCAGAAGTTATCATACGCAGGGCAGACTTGGAGCGTTTCCAGGTCAACTAGTACATTGTTTATTGTTTTTATTAAGTAGTTTAATATAGATATAAGTTTAATTAGATTTATATTAGATTGTTTGATTTTAGTAATGTTTGTTTCTTCTTCATAAAATATAAAAAAAAAATCAAAAGAGATCCTTGGCTATCTTAGGGCAGAATATACATGAGTTTTGCAGGTTTTAATTAAATCTGTAGGTTGTTCATAGTGTACATTTGTGAATAAGAAATATTATAGCTGATAATTAGATAGTTGATTTGAGTTATTATAAGAGTAATTTGTAGTTTGTAGATAGAATAGTTAGAATAGTCTATATTTAGTATATTAGTTCCTTTTCTTTGCTTTATTAGTTTCTAGTTTCCTTTATTTTAGTTAGTTAGTTTAGTTTGTTTCATTAGTTGTATTTAATTTAGTTTCTTTTAGTTTGTTTTAGATAGTTTAATTTGTGTATTAGTTTAGTTAGATTACTTAGCTCAGATCAGTTTTTTCTCTTTGGTTTTCCTAGGAGACCTTAGAGCGGCCAACGGAGCCGTTAAACTCATCAGGGTGGTCCATTCCAAACGGCTTGGGTTATTTAGACAACCCCGGACCGGTTCCACTCTCCCAGTTGATGGACAGTCAATTTCGCCCGCCAACAGGGTCTTTCTTCAAGGGTTGACATCAATGACAACCAACCTTAATCAACGTAAGGCACTTTATGCATCTCCTACAAAATCATCTATTTCAAGCACTGGACATTGTGTACAAAAATTATGTTCTTGTACAACAATATTCCATCTATTTCCAATTTATAAATTTCCATCTTCTGTGGCATCTTACCCTATTGTAGCTTGGCTACCAATTCTCTGTAATGCAGATCTGCATTTGCAGCCTCCAGAATTATGCTTTTAATATCAGTCTGATACATGCTAATGGATGTAGCATGTAATTCATGCACCCTCGTACTGAGTGCATCAACCACTTTATTCTCCTTTCCTTTGATATGCTTGATCTCAAAGTCGTACTCACACAGAAATTCCAACCACCTACTTTGTCTAGCGTTTAGGGTTGGCTGATCAAAAAAATATTTCAGACCATTATGGTCTATTCTAAGTTCAAACCTCCTTCCCATGAGGTAATGCCTTCATTTCTTTAGAGCATGAACTATGGCTGCCAGCTCCAAGTCATGGGTTGCATAGTTCTTTTCGTGCTCTTTTAATTTCCTGGATTCATAACAGATTACTAATTCGTTCTGAATGAGGACCCCTCCCAGTCCTTCTTTTCATGCATTAGTGCATACTATGAAATATTCATTTGGATCTGCAATCCTTAGGATTGGAGCACTAGTTAATAGTTGCTTCAATCACTAGAAACTTTCCTCACATCCCTCTGTCCAGTGAAGCTGCTTCCCCTTTCTTTGCAAGGAAGTGATAGGGTGAGCTATCTTGGAAAACCCCACAATGAAACCTCTGTAATAACTAGCCAATCCCATGAAGGATCTAACTTCCGTTACATTCCTTGGCACTGACCATTCTCTAATGGCTTCAATCTTCTCAGGGTCTACCGCTATCCCATCCTTCGAGATAATATGTCCCAAGTAATGGATCTGCTCCTGATAAAATGAGCACTTGCTCAGCTTGGCATATAGTTGGTGCTCTCTTAGAACCTGCAACACCATCCTCAAATGTTGTTCATGTTCTTCTTTGGTCTTGGAATACACCAGAATGTCATCCAGGAAGACAATGACAAACTTGTCTAGATAGTCCCCGAATACTCCATTCATCAAGCTCATAAAAACAATGGGTTCATTTGACAGTCCAAACGGCACCACTGTGAACTCGTAATGACCATACCTTGTTCTAAAGGCAGTCTTGTTGATGTCTTCATATTTTATTCTTACTTGGTGATATCCCAATATTAGATCTATTTTCAAAAAGATCTTTGCATCCTTCAACTGATCGAAGAGATCATCAATCCTCGGCAGAGGATACTTGTTCTTCACCGTTACTTTGTTCAATTGCCTGAAATCGATGCACAATCTCATCGTTTTGTCCTTATTCTTTACGAATAGTACTGGGGCACCCCAAGGTGACACGCTTGGGTGTATATACCCCTTCTTCAGAAGTTCTTCAAGATACAGCTACAACTCTTTCAATTATGGCGCACTCATCCTGTACGGAGCCTTTGACACTGGAGTTGCTCCAGGCATCAAGTTCATAGAGAAATCGATGTCCCTTTTCAGAGGTAGTCCAGGTACTTCCTAGAATACATCTTAGAACTCTTTAAGTACCTCATGATCCTCAATACTTGACACCTTATCCTTAGGCATTTCCCCCACATGGGCTGCAAATAATTGACAGCCTTTTCTGTAGCACTTGTTCAACTGCATTGTTGAGATTTCTCTAACAGTAACAACTCTAGGAATTCCTTGGACGGCTCTCTGATTCCTTTCTTCATCTAAGCAAGTGAATTCCTTATTCTGACAGTCCAAGATGGCATGGTGTTGGTCCAACCAGTCCATCCCAATTAGACAGTCATAAGAGCCTAACAGCAGAATGTTCAAATCGGCCTTCGTGCTCAGTCCATTCATGTCTACAGGACAGGACTTGACTAACTCCGTGACTTTCCTCTTGGTTCTTGTAGCTAGCTGCACTAACCAAGACTTTTCATGTTTGCTTCTTATCAAATGCAAACTTTCCACCAATCTAGGGTCTATATAACTATGGCTAGCCCCCGAATCAACTAAAATAGTAAATGGTTGGTTTTTTATCATACCTTCTACTTCAATCATGTGGGACTGATACTTAGCTTGCTTGTTGTCCAAGGCTGTGTAGATCCTTGGAATTCTACTGCCCATGTCCTCCATTGTTTCAGCCTGCTGAACATTGTGGAGAACTCTTACTTTATCATTTCGTTGGGGGAAATCCCTGTACCTATGGTTTTCTTTACAACCCCAACATTCCATAGGTGGAAGCCTTGACATTTTCCCACAAACTTCAACCTTCCTGGGCTCTCTAAGAGACAGTTGTCCTTGAGGACTATTTTTGAAAAAGGGTGGTTTATTTCCCTTCTGCCTTTGTTCTTTCTTGAACTTTTTCTGGTCATCCCAAGCCTTTCAAAATGTAGGCTTTTCTCTTTTTTGTTCAAATAAGCACTTCGCTCTTCTTATCGTTTCTTCCATAGTATTTGGGTCATCATACTGAATCTTATCCCCAATAGGAGGCGGTAATCCACTCAGGTACCTTTGAATCTTGACAGACTCATCTTTGATGAACGGAACATACTTCAGTAATTCCAAAACATTTTGTTCATACTCATCAATGGTATGGTTGTCCAACTTGAGTTCAAATAACTCTTTCATCTTTCTGTCATAATATCTTTTAGTTATGTATTTCCTCTCAAAATACCTCTTGAATTATTTCCATGTGATGTCCCTTTCCCTGATGTGTTGCGCCTGCCCAAGTTGATCCCAGCACATGGATGCCTTTCCCTTCAATTGATACATGGAAATCCTGCCCTCTGCATGAGAGGAATAATTCTGCAGTTGAATAATTCTGAAGTTTCAGCATCTTCCTCCTTCTTATGTTCTCCATCGAACATTGGAGGATTGATCTTGTTCATTTCCCCTTTTAATTCATCCATCCCAGATCTCCTGTGCTTTCTGGTAGGAAATGGGATTGACTACTGTGTGCTTCCCTACTGGAATTCTTTGGGGAGTGACGACGATGTCTACTGACACTCCTTGATCTTCTTTTCCTCTCAGAGGTCCTACAAATCTCTGTCTTGCTTGAGTCACTCTCCTTTTCCAATTTATTTTCTATTCTTTCCAGACTCTTCAACATCCTTAAGTTGAATTCACCCTGCTTATCCCTAACTTTCATGAGCGTTCGACTATCAGCTCAATGAGCCTGGGCATCTTTCTGCAATCTTTCAATGATTTTCATCATATGTCCTTCCTTATCCATCTCTTTTCCTTACCCATTAGAGTTTGATCCTTCGACTCCCAAGTTGAAATTCTTTCCTTCTCTTTCATTCTCTGAATTGGAGGCAATCTGACCCTCTTCCATTCTCTGCTCTCAACGAAAACCCTATTCGGTTCTGTCACTTTCTAAGCTTCTACAAAAAAATGTGCAGACAATAGGGATTTGTCAAGTCGTCATTCTTAGCAAATTACACACATTCAAACCCATTATGATTTAAGAAAACACTTCAACTTCACAAATTTTCTGAGTTATGCTTGGCTCTGTAATTTTTGGGTGATATCTCCCTCTTTCTTAGCCCTAAGGTCATGACCAAATGCTAGACTACTAGGTGCTACTAGGGCTTTCAACCTTCAAAGAGTTTAAGTTACACACATCTATCTCTCAGAGTTTCGATTTATCAAATTCGCGTAAATCAAGTGGATCGACAGTCCACGTTTACCCAACATCCAACGGTTAAAAATCGGCTACGGTTCTTCCATCTTCGAAGATTTTGGGACTTCGTAACTTTGGTTTTCAGGGTTTCAGTAACTAGGAGTTTGAAATGCAATGACCCAAACCACTGGTCACTCCATTCCCCAAACTTTGATACATGAGTTCTTGTACGAGATCCAACGATCCTCGATGATTTGGATCCAACGGTCCAGAGCTTTTCGGAGTTTCATGAACCAGGAGTTCGCGATACAGCAACTCCAAATATCTTGTCACTTCAATCCCCAAATTTTGATACACAAGTTCTTGTACAAGATCCAACAATCCTCGATGATTTGGATCTAATGGTCCAGATCTTTTCGGAGTTTTGTGAACCGGGAGTTCACAATGCAGCGACTCCAAATCTCTTCTCACATCAATCCCCAAATTTTGATATGGGAATTCATGTATGAGATCAACGGCTATGAGCCTCCCTTGATCCGATGGTCCAGATCTCTCCTTAGCTTACACCTGTCAAAGCTCTTCATCCCTAACTTCCTCGCTAGTTGGTTGGATCCGACGGCTCACAGGATTTCAGTACTTATTCTTGGAAGCGCTCCACTGTCCGATTCTACCCTTGTTAATCTCTTTCGCGATTCGGGACTTGGAGTGACCAAGAATTTGGCCTGCACTCCATGTTCACGATCCCTGAATTCAAGAAATGATCCAATGGATCAAACCAACCAAGATCAACGACCCACGTTTATTCTGGATCCTGGGGTGGCGAGTTTCTCCATCCAATAACCACCTTGCAACTTCTGGCTATCTTACGGTCCTCGCGATTTCATGAGTTCTCCATAGAAAATTCTGATCGTCCAACTCTGCTTCTCAAGGACTTTTGGCCAATGACTTGGTACCCTCCTTTTGAACTTTCATCTACTTGATCCAACAGTCATGATTCCCCACGATATGATGACTCAGATCTCATTGGCATTTCATGTATTAGGATTTCATGTGTCACGAGGTCGAAAGGTTTTCCACCTTTGTCCTCCCTATTCCTGAAATGTTGATTTCTTCCTGGACAATTAACGGTCCAGATCTCTCTTAGATCAACGGTTTTGATCCAATCGTGAATTCACGTTTTGTGAATTCTCATGAACTCAACCTTAGACCATTTCAAGTCATGAGTCAGCAAAAAGTTGATCGCTCTCCACGTGTCCTTTTCGATGGATGGTCCTGATGAATTTAGGATTTCACGTATCGTGATTTCCACACTCCTGTGCAACTCCAAAGGGTTTTAAACCTTGTGCACGTTATCCAGATTTTTCGGTTGTAAGGGTTCTCCTTTCCTCCCGAACAGATTCTATGGCTTCAACACTTCTGGTGTGGATTTCTCTCTCTCCCTGTGGCCATATACCACACCGGCTACAGTTTTATAATATCACTACACCTCTTGAGCTTTGTAACATGGTCAAGTAGTCTGTTGACACTCAAAAACATTCTGAGGTCTAAAATTAGTCCTCCAGACACAATTTCTTCTCAAAACCTTGTTCCAAAGACCACTTATCCAACCCATCCAGGCTCAATGTTGAAACTAGGATCTGATACCATATTGTAACGTTCTCGACCATCAACCCCATGGTCAGGCCAACATTACTACACAGAAAAATACTACTGTAACATATTATGCATTCTTATGAAATACAATTTCTTAATTACAGTTAAATACAACATAAGCACATTAATACCATTAGCATACATAATCCATGTCATTAACAATAATTCACGAATACAACGGAATACATGTAAACATTGCTAGAATCACAGACATGCATATTTAATTGAAATTATACACATGTATATACTTATCTTTTAGACTAGATGTAATTCACCAACTATGTGTAGACCTCCCATGAACCTCCCAGCCTTAGATCTCACTGCTCATCACTCTCATCAGTAGGTCACCCCTGAGCTAGGACTAAGCTCCACCAGGTAGGGATTCCTAGGCTAGGCAGGGAATACAGGAAGACACATAGTCACAGGAGAAGGGTTTTTCTCCCAAGAGCCACTTATTCCCACTGCCCATAGACTCTCATTCCCCACATGTCTATCCCACCCTAGGAGTATACACCTTCACTGTCACCAAGACAGACCATCGACTGCTAACCTCCCTTCCCTTGGGCTTTAGCAACAAACTGGACCGGAAGTCTCTGAGCTCTGTGGAAGCTACAGGACTCCTTCCAGGAGTTCTCACTTCCTCCGCTCACTCTCTCACCTGGAGAGAGTCGCTCACAGACTGGGTATCCTACCTCTTCAACAACAATCACCTCCCTCACACTGGCCAACAAGCCACACGCAGTCCAGCACTGCGTGGCCATAACATTCAATTGGGAAAATGGGTATGGACACCTGAAATGGAAACGATCAGCGCTAAAGCATAGCACATCTCTCTTTGGTTTTAGAGATGCGTAAGGTGTATAGAGGTTCAATCATAGAGGAAAAACGCATGCAGATGGATGAGGGGGAAATTGGAAGGTCGAACCCTAGATTCAAGTGATGGTTGGAGGAATTCCCACCCCCCTCCTACGCAACATTCGATGGAATGGAAAGAGAACCCCCAACATGGCTCATTTCCTGGGTTAAATCGCATGCTCCTAGGTCGAAACATGTCGCCCATGAAGCTGCATGTGTCCCTCCCCAGGAACTTGGGACAAAACATAGATTTCACATGGCTTTTGGGATAATATTAAAATATTATTTCCAAGGACTTAAGCCCCTAGGATTAACCCCTAGGCTCCACAATTAACCTCTCTTTCCAACCTTCCAGCCCCCAATACCTCACCCAGGTTTTGTGGAAGCGTAATCCCCCATCACTCATTCATCGTGGTCGGTCCACATGCGGAGATGTTTTGTATTAATACTGTGCATAATTACATGTACAAAAATCGGGCTCCTAGCCTTCAACACTTAGGCTCCCAGGCCTAATAACACATAAGCCCACTAACTTATATAACTTGGCTCACCAGCCTTATAAACTTGAATTAAAGTTCATAAACGAGCTTTATACTTCATAGACATGATTTAAAATAGGGCTCATCCTTGGGGACATTACACCCAATAATTTCAAATGTAATCTAGTGGGTGTTACCATTTCAAAAAAAAAAACATGTAGGGCCTCAAAATGACCCTGGAAGTTTGGGAACTGAAAAAATGTAGAAAACTGCCAAAATGTATGTTGAGCTAGTTGAATAGTTGGGTGGCCACCAATGTCCACCTATATCATTCCTCCCCCTGAGGAATCAATGGTATACATTGGGTTGAGTGTCCCCAGCAAATGGGGAAACTTCTACTAGACTTGACACTTGGTGAACCACTTGCCTTGGTGCAGTAGTTTCCCTGCTTTGACAACCCGATAGAGTTAGATATTCTATTAGCGAGTGCCATTAACCCGAGTGTCCATGATATGATAAATGGTTTCATGTTCCATGCAATCAAGCCTGAGCTATGTAGGTTTCAACTACTCTTCCAACTCTGATGTGTCTAGTAGTAGTGGAAAATATGGCCGAAGGAAGTTCACATTGAATATTGGGTATAATCCAAGGACGGGGGGAATACTTAAATCAAAATTATTGTCTCCCATAACCTTGTTGATTATGTAAGCTCCATAGAAAAGTGGTCATAGCTTCAAGTGGGGTCCTGTAAGGTGCTCTTTTTGCAAATGTAACCAAACCTTTTTTCCTACCTTAAAATTTTGGGGAACCCAATGTTGATCATGGCGCTACTTGTACTTAGCATTGGATTTCTACAAAATATCATGGACCCATTGGTGAATGTGTTGAATTTGTTCAAATAATTTGTTGGCCTTATTGACCTCAGATTGAGAATGGGAATATTTTTCATGTGTGGATGTAAGGGGCAGTGCTACATCAATGGGGCCCAATAGTTGAAAACCTACTCCCACTTGAAAATGGTTATGGTCGGTCAAGATATGGAGTGATTTGTTCTAGTTTTGTTGGACATAAGGAAGGATCACATCCCACATGCATGGATTCTTAGAGTTGTACATGAGCAAGAGATGCACAAGCATCTTATTGACGACCTTTGTCTATCCATCAGTCTGAGGGTGGAAGGTAGTGGATTTGGTGATCTTGGTGTCCAACAGTGACTAAAGGCTTGACCAGAATGTGATTAAGAATCTACTTTTCCAATCTAATATGATGATCTATGGTAGTTCTAAGTGTACACATACATGCTCTAAGAATATCTTAGTGGTGGACTTGGATGTGATACTCTTCTTGTAGGTTGTTAGAATGGACATCTTAGATAATATATCAACAACCACGAATACACAGTCATTTCCATGCTTGGTGGAGGGGATACCTAACATGTAGTCCATCAAGATGGATTCTCAGGGTGCATCGAGAGTAGGAAGAGGGGTGTACATTCGTTTTTTTTTAATGGTTGGATTGGAAATGGAACAAGTAGTGCAAGATATGATATACTTACTAACATATTTTCTAAGCTTCGACCAATAGAAATACTTATGTAGTACTGCCATTGTATTATCCACACCAAAGTGTCCTACCACCCAATTGTAGTGGGATTCCAAAATCATCTTCGCAATCTCACTTGAAGGAACACATAGATGACCCAAATGGCATAGCAATCCATATCGATGATGGAATTTGGAAATAGTCATGCCTGTTCCCAACATATGGTAGGTCATAGAGAAGTCAAGATCACTGTTGTAGAGTTGGGACCACCCAGATGTCTCATGCCTTCAAGAGTTGAGCATTGTCATTAGTGCTAGAATTGGAGGTTGATTGTGGTAGTAAACAATGCAATTGGTGCTCCCTTTATTATACTTACGTGAAACTTTTGAAAGTATGTGGATCACTTTTTATGACAATCATTTTTCAATTTTTCTTGTTCCTACATGAACTGCAGAGGCTTATGATCTGTATGGATGACTGTCTCCTTCCCTAGAATGTAATGCTTCCATTTGTGGCAATCTTGCATGATGGAATACATTTCTTTTTCATAGGTGGGGTACTTACGGATGAAATCTGAGAGTGTCTCACTATGATAGGCCATTGGATGACTTTGTTGAGTGAGAACGACACCAACATCACAATTGGAATCATTAGTCTCAATCGCAAATGGTTATTGCAGATTGGGTAAAGCAAGCATCAGAGTTGAGCATAAGTGATGTTTTAGATCATCAAATTTTTTCTGTTGTGATCTTCCCCAAAAAAAAAAAAAAAATCAACCACCCTTGGTCACTTGGACGAGAGCCCATGCGATATGGGAGAACCCCAATACAAATCTATGATAGAAGTTGGTGAGGCCTAAAAAGCTATGAAGCTCGGTGAGTGTTGTTGAGGATAGCCAGTCATGAATGACTTGGATCTTGGTTGGATCGACATATACATTGCACACCATGCTCATATAACATGTATCTAAGGTATTGGACCTTGTTCATGTCGAAGGATAATTTATCTAAGTTATCATATAACTTTTGTTGCCACAAAGTGTAGAGGACCTGTTGAATTTGCTACAAGCATTCTTCCCAACTCTTTTTGAAGATGAGGATGTCATCTAGATATACAACCATAAAGGAATTGGTAAAGGGACGCAATATGTCATCCATCAACCTCATGAAGGTGGTTGGGGAATTTTTCAAGCCAAAGGGAATGACCAACCACTCAAAAAGACATTCTTTAGACTTAAAAGTGGTATTCCATACATCAGTTTGTTCTATGGGGACCTGGTTGTAGCTATACTTCAGATCAATATTACTAAAATACTTGGCCCATTGAGTTGGTCGAGAAGGTCATCAATTCATGGAATTGGGTATTGATTTATGACTATGACTTTGTTCAAAGCTCTGTAATCAATACAAAATCTCCAGTTCCCATCTTTCTTCTATACAAGCACGATTGGGCTTCCATAGGGTGAGGAGCTTGGTCAAATGTTCCCTTTTTGGAGAAACTCTTGGATCTGGTTCTTGATTTCCTCATTTTCTAGGAGAGAGTGTTGATACACTGGCTCATTAGTAAAGGAGTTCTAGGAGTTATCTCAATTGGATGCTTAACCTGAAAGTGCAGAGGAAACTTGATAGGTGAGGTGAAGATGTCCTTATATTCTTCCATGACATTTTCCACTTCATTATGCTACATAGATCCCTGTGCAAAGGCCATGGATGTGGTTGTGACCTTCCGTTCACTCTAATTGTGAATAATGAAGAGGAAAAATTTCCTAGTCTAGGAGATGATCTTCCTGCACTACTTAGTTGAGACTAAGGAAATTGCGGTAGGTGGAGATACCTATGGGATCATGTATAATTGTCTGCACACAGTAACAACGACACTATGAGGTCTAGACTCATATATATCATGATGTTTCCACATATATGATTGGCCTAAAATAACATTACAAACTTCAAATAGGGAAACATCACACAATACCTTGTCCTTGAAGGGATTTATTCCATAGGGTAGGCAACACTATTGGCTGACGCGGAGATCTCATCCTTGTCTGAGACACCCGATGTTGTACGGTTTTGGATGTGGTGTTTTCAAAAACTCCAAATAATTCACAAACTCTGTTGATATGATGTTCATTTGGCTTCCGCTATCAACAATGAAATCTAAAGGATCACTCTTCACCCACATTTGCGATTGAAAAAGGCATGTTGACGATAAAAATCGCAACGAGGAATTTCTCCCACAAAGTATTGCTAAAGCCTATTATTTAAACTATGCTAAGAAGATATAATACTAGTAGGTGGGATCCCCTTGTAGAATGGAGGCTCGGAGATAGTCATATCACACTTTTCATGATGTTGTTTTGATACTGCTTACAAGGTCTTATATGGTTGATGATGCATTCTTGGTTTTGTTTTTGACATAATGGCAGGTGAATAATGCATTTTATGTGATGTTCCTTTATTCTAAGCTCAAATTCTATGTTATGAGTGGCATATATTATAGTTGTTACATTTGATGATATCACCATGAGTATTACCTAGCTACACCTGCACAAGACATATGTTAGTAACAACATTAAACAAAAGAAATGGAAAGAGACTTATGAAAAACAAATCCAAGAAAAGGGACTATACTATGCTATGTTAAGAGGTTATGTGGAAATGAAATGAAAAGAAGTTAGTATTAATCCTAACTAGCAATGATTAGTGGCTATGCAAATTATATTTGAGATATATCGGACACATTTGATATATGGTTAATGATATGGTTTTTGGAAATGGTTAATATGGATTTTGGGTGGCGCGATTGGCAAACAATATGTCGCAAGTTTCAATGTATGGAATTAATGGCATGGTTAATGGTATGGTTTTTGGCTGGATGTCATGTACTATGAAATTGAATGTGAGGAATATGGATGCGACGTGCAGTAAATGCACGTCACTCCATACTTCTCCCATTGGGTCGTCACCCTAGCATGGTTATTGTTTCATTTGGCTTTGTTGGTGGTTAAGCTCCAAGATTAAAGCCTGGAAGGAACTGCTTGACCAGCTCGCCCTTTTTAAATATATTGGTTATATGTATGGTTCTTTTCACCCATCCATGAATTTTTCTTTCTGTATGAAACGAACCATGGCTCAGTAATGTGTTGGTTTTTGTTTTTCCTAAGACTGAAAACTGTGTAATCGTGTGGGTCTTCTCTCTGGAATGATTGTGTGGTTATTCATTTTGAAAATGAAATAATTGGTTTATTGAAGTTATGATTTCGTTGGTTGTTCTGTGTGGTGAAAACTGTGACGACTCTCTATTGTTTTAAGTAGTTATGGGTATTTTGTGGGAGGGTTTTTCTCTGTTCAGCCTAACTGGCTGCTTCCTCACATATCACACTTTTTCATGTTGTTTTTTCAATACTTCTTGTTAGCGATAATTCTTGTCTTGGGCTCGAAAGCATTCGGGTCTGCAAGTTACACGAGATGCACCCGAACACAGCAGCATAAGGATTTTGATTTTAATCAGCAAGTCAAGTGAGCGGGTGAAGTTTTTCCATCAGTAGATGAGATCCATCCACGAAGCAGATCAATGGTTATCTGGATCTCGGAGTTGCCAAATTACCCGACATATAGCATCAAAGAAGACTCCTATGTTTGGAGGCTAAATATGGGTCGTCCGATCCAGTGACGCATGTCGCAAGAGCTGGCCATCTCGGCGTTTCTCCCATCGCGACTCTAAGGTGCAAAAAGTGAATCCGTTGTGTTCCGATGCACGAGATGCCAGGAGAGTCCCAGACCCGGGACCACAGCGGTGTCAGGCGAGTTCATGACCGTCAGATCTCAGAGGGACGCGTGGCACTAGATTGAGCCTCCTCGGCGTTTCGCTCATCACGATTTTAATCAGCAAAGGTTAGCCCTTTCACATTAGCGAACGCCAAAAGCATCCAGGACCCGGGCCCACAGTATTGCCGAGAAGATCTCAGCTATCCATCCAAGGGGACGCGTAGTGTGTGATCAAGCCATGTTGTCATTTCGTCCGTCGTAACTTGGAATCATGAGGAGCAGCCTCCTCCCATCCACGAAATGCGAAATGCCAAAAGCACCTTTGAAGATAGGCACAAGGTCACATCCCGTGGTCACTTGGGGGTGATAGAAAGAACTACGCAAAGGGCCGAAGCACCCAGTTTAGCTGCAGAAGGGATCACTATGTTCTCCAGGTGCTAGTTCAACTTGATCTCAATCCTAGTACCTGCTCGGAGTGAATAAAGAAGAGAGAGGGTGGTTGAAGCCTC
>WSFP011506940.1:0-13381 GCA_009831015.1 Picea engelmannii | reverse complement strand
AGGAAGAAGGCTTGGCCCTTGCAGGCAAAGCAAAGGGCAAGAAGAAGAGGAAAGGTGGAAAGAAAAACATTGACTTCTCAAAAGTCAAGTGTTTCCAGTGTCACAAGATGGGGCACTTTGCATCACAGTGTCCAGAGAGAAAGAAGAAGAAGCCACAGATGGCAGCTTTAGCAGCAGTGGATGACTTTGCCAAGTCATTTGAGGAGGATTTTTGCTTTATAGCCTGTATGTCTAGTACATTTGTTTCAGACATGTGGTTGGTTTGTAGACAGTGGTGCATCTTGTCATATGACAGGACACAAAGAGTGGTTTACTAGACTACAGGAGGGAGGCATAAATCTAGTCATTGAGTTAGGGGATGACATGCACTACAAGGTGCAAGGATTTGGCACAGTCTCATTTCAGAGGGAGTCTGGGAAACCACTTTGTTTCAATGATGTGTTATATGTTCCAGGGTTGACCAAGAACCTCATCTCAGTCTCTACTCTTGAGGATAAGGGATATGAGGTCACTTTCCATAAAGGAAAGGTGTTCATCAGACTGGGTGGATCGGGTGAGAAGATG
The DNA here is from genome assembly GCA_009831015.1 of Picea engelmannii. Classification (NCBI taxonomy): domain Eukaryota; kingdom Viridiplantae; phylum Streptophyta; class Pinopsida; order Pinales; family Pinaceae; genus Picea; species Picea engelmannii. The sequence continues at coordinate 12,817 of WSFP011506940.1, read as the reverse complement.
GACAGGATGACTGGGGTTCGAGAGGAGACGGTGGTCTACAGGTTACAGGTTCAGCCAGGGAGAGCATTAGCGAGTTTCACCATGGATATAGGTGAGTTGTAGCACAGGAGGATGGCACATATTCATTTTGGTGCTTTGGGGCATTTGAGGGAGGTAGTCACTGGATTGCCTAAGATTACAACTAAGAGCCATGACCCTTGCAAGGGTTGTGCATTGGGCAAGTATGCCCAAAAACCCTTTCCATCTAGCAAGCACAGGTCCAAGGGAGTATTGGATCTTATACACTCTGACGTATGTGGGCCGATGAGTGTGGAGTCAGTGAGTAGCTCCAGATACTTTGTCTTGTTTATTGATGACTACTCCAGGAAGACTTGGATTTACTTTCTAAAGACCAAGGATGAGGTATTTGGGAGGTTTCGAGAGTTTAGAGCCCTGGTGGAAAACTAGACTGGGAGGAACATTCGGGTCTTAAGATCAGATAATGGGGGAGAGTACACCTCCAAGGAATTTGAGGATTATTGCACAGCAGTAGGTATTAAGAAGAAACTCACAGTTCCTTACAATCCTCAATAGAATGGAGTGGCCGAGAGAAAGAACAGGATGGTGGTTGGAGCAGCACGAGCTATGATTCATGATCAGGGACTGCCATTGTTCTTATGGGCAGAAGCGAGCAATGTTGCAGTATATTTGTAGAATAGGAGTCCCCACACAGTTTTGGGGAAGCGGACACCTGAGGAGACATTTCCAGGTACTAGGCCAGATGTGAGTCATATTCGCATCTGGGGCAGTGTATGTTACTATCATGTCCCTTCAAAGAAGAGGACGAAGCTAGACCCTACAGCGGTGAAGGGGTTACTTGTTGGTTATAGTGAGGCTTCCAAAGCCTACAGGATCTATGTGCATGCACGCATGAAGGTTATTGTGTGTAGAGATGTGTAGTTCGAGGAGGAACGTGCATTAAGGAGATCGAAGAATTTGCCAGCAAGTGTAGAGAACCAGCAAGGTTAGAGCACAGGAGTCTAGGAGCAGGAGGCACAGAGTCATAAGATAGGATCACAAGAGAAGACACAGCATACATGTGTTCAGAGGGAGACCATTGGACATGATCATCAGGAGCGAGTTGATGAGGAGGAGGAGCATCATGGAGTTCCCCCAAAGCAGATTACTAGGGCACTGCCTAAGTGGTACAAGTGCACAGTCAGTGATTCTAGGTTGGCAAGGCTTCTAGAGAGGGATTTCAAACGCAGCAAATCACCAGAGAGACTTGGATATATGGCATTGATAACTCAACTCATTGATGTTGAGCCTTCCGGTTATCAGAATGTTGCACAGCATAAGGTGTGGCTGGAGGCCATGATGGAGGAATATGCCTCCATTATGAAAAATGATGTATGGGAGGTAGTTATGAGGCCAGAGGATAAAAAGGTGGTTGGATACAAGTGGATCTACAAAGTTAAGCATGTAGCAGATGGAAGCGTGGACAAATACAAAGCTCGCTTCGTGGCCAAGGGGTTTTCATAGCGAGAGGGAGTTGATTACGAGGAGACTTTCGCTCCAGTCGCCAGGTATTCTCCAATCTGAGCAGTCATTTCATTGGCAACAGAGAAGGGCTGGCGCGTTCATCAGATGGACGTGAAGACCGCCTTCCTCAATGGTGTAGTTGAGGAGGAGGTATATGTTGAGCAACCTGAGGAATTTGAGGTTGGCAGCGGAGAGACGCATGTGTGCAAAGTAAGGAGAGCCTTGTATGGGCTCAAGCAGGCACCTCGGGCATGGTACTTGAGGATTGACAGCTACTTGAGAGAGATGGGCTTCCAGAGGAGCAAGGCAGATCAGAACCTGTATTTTTTTGTAGGGAAGGAGCCTCTTATACTGGTACTTTATGTAGATGACCTATTTCTCACTAGAGATGAGAAGTCGATAGTAGATTGTAAGGTCAACCTTGCAGCAAAATTTGAAATGAAAGACCTTGGGTTGATGCACTATTTTCTATGGTTGGAGGTTTAGCAGATGGATGGGCGCTTCTTCTTAGGACACAGGAAGTATGCAGTAGAGATTTTGCGCAAGTTCAAGATGATGGACTGTAGGCCCATGTCCACACCTCTAGTTACAAACTAGAGGAAGAATGATGCATCAGATTCAAAGACAATAGACCCCATTGTCTATCGTCAATTGATTGGATCGCTCATGTATTTGGTCAATACTCGAGCAGAAATCATCTTTGCAGTAAACTCTTTGAGTCAGTTCATGGTGGACCCTCGAAGAGTACATTGGATTGCTGCGAAGTATGTGCTTTGCTATTTCAGAGGGATAGTGGAGTACGGGTTATTGTATGAGCGCAGTGGTGGAGTGACATTAGCAGGTTTTACAGATGTTGATTGGGTAGTATGTGCAAAAAACAAAAAGAGTACTTCAGGTTGTTGCTTCAGCATTGGATCGAACATTATTTATTGGTTCAACATGAAGCAAAAATCAGTGGCATTGAGCTCTGTCGAGGCATAGTACATGGCATCCAGTTGGCAGCATGTGAGGCACTGTGGTTGAGGAAGTTACTTTTGGGCTTGTTCAGGCAGGAGCTAGAAGCTACTGTGATTCACTGTGACAATCAAAGTTGCATCAAGCTCTCTGAGAATTTAGTGTTTCATGATCATAGCAAGCACATCGATATCAAGTATCACTTCATCCTGGATTGTGTACAGAGAGGAGTCGTGAGGCTTGATTACATACAAACCGATGAGCAAATGGCAGACATCTTTACCAAGGCACTAAGAAGACAAAAATTGGAGGAGTTCAGAGATCAGATGGAGTTGAGAAAGAATCCCTTCCTCGCTAAGAGGGAGTGTTGAGATTATAGCAAGGAAGGTCTTCCATCATCATTACAACGTCCTAGCATGATGGAGGACAATGAAACTTAGGCTAAGTCGATTAATTAAATGTTTTCCCAAGTCTAACTTAGGAAAGAACTATTGATGTGTTATAATCTTCAGTTGACTTTATTGAGTACTTTTTCTAAAAAGTGAAAAATAATTTATGTTGCGGTCTTTTAATTTTGACCATTGATCTCATCATGAGGGTGAGGGTTGATCTTAGCGCTCAATCCTTTTGGAGATTAGGGTTTTCACTTGCTCAATGAAGAATAAAGAGATTGGTTGGGCTAAGAGGGCACACAAGGAGGAGAGATTGATCTACAGAGAGATTGATTGCAGATTTGAGTGTGAGGGTTTGCGGGGAGACAGAGGAGGACTCATCAAGCAGATTGGCACACACATCTTCAGCATTTGCAAAGTGTTGATGATTGCAACTTCGTGAGACATTCTTCAGGTCTTCTCCCCAGAGCAGTGGGCTAGGTCGACCTGTGCCTTCTCCTTATCTTCTCCCCGATGGACTGAGTTGGGTTGACCTGAGATGGGTCTTCTCCTCAATTGTGTTGGGTTGGGTTGACCTGAGACGGGTCTTCTCCCCAGGTGGATGGGTTGGGTTGATTTGTGGGGACGCCCCTGATCTTCTCCCCATATCGGGCTGGGTTGAACGCTCCTCTGAGACTGAGTTGAGTAACACTTGTCAGAGGAGTGGCAAGTTGTCCTAGGAGGGCACCCAACGTTCCATGGGAGTAGACCATGTGGACATGTCACTTGCAAGTTAACCAAGTGGACACATCATGAGGGAACAACCCTTGACGATGATGATGACTTGCTCTAGTGGGTTGTAGCCCCTAGAAAAGATGAGGACGTTCACACTGGGTGCAGCCATGTGTGACATATTAATGCAACCTTTCACTATGATGACCAGAGACAAGAAGAAGCCCAATGTCTTGTGTAGAAGACCTAATCTGTTAAAGTCGACTTGGATGAAGAGACACCTTTTGGAAAGGATAAAGTTCTTATTGGACTTGTATAAATAGAGAGAACTATCTCTCATTTTGTCACAACACACTTGGATTACTTTTTCTCTCTTGTGTAGCACTAGCCTCTTGGGATTCTAGCGCACTTCTTCTTGGTGATCGGATTTTCTCTTAGACTATCTATTATCTAGTGAAAGGTTGTTGTTGGGTTTTTCTCTCTTGTGAAGAAGGGTTTCCTAGGATATCTCTTGTGTATTTTGTGCATGGTTATCTTCTTGTGATCTTAGACAATTGTATGATGCAATTAATGCTTAGAGTTTATGCTTCATGATACTTATGTTATTGCAAAATTGAATAGAATGTTAACAAGTTGATCAAGCATAAAAATTCAACATGGTATCAGAGCAGTGTTCCTGAAGAAGCCATTGCACAAGCTTCTCCAACACCTTTCTATGCTAGTCGTCACCTTCTTGCTGCAACTGCAAAACGGCCCTTACCCTTTTTCCTTGTCAAGCTAGTTTTAACACTTTCCCTTGGACGTTGCGCCTAATCTCTTCATAGACAGGTACGGCCTAGTCCAACGCATCACCTGCAACTTTCAGATTGCAAATTGAAAGGGTTTGATATTTAGCCCTACGGTTTCTAGGGTATCTGCAGATTTCGGCCCTAGGGTTTCTGCAATCATGGTGGGAAACGTTCCTGTCGAAGATAGGCTTAATGGAGGTTGTAACTTCAACTCCTGGAAATCAAGATTACTCATCACTGAGTGACCTAATGAAGTTTGTGGAGGAATTTGTACCAGAACCAGCAGATGCGTCAGAGAAAAATCAATGGAAGAAAAAGGACACCAAGGCTAGAAAGATAATCATTTACTCTGTGAAAGATCATCTTATTCCACACATCTCCCCAATGAAGACGGCCAAAGAGATGTTTGATGCCTTGAAGAAGTTGTTTGAAAGTAAGAACACCAACAAAGCCATTGCCTTGAAGCACCTGCTTCAGAATATTAAAATGACCAAGGCAAATACAGCTTCCACCTTCATGAAAATTGTTGAGATCAGAGATCAATTAGGCGCCATTGGAGAAATCATTTCAAACGGAGAGCTCGTAATGCTAACCCTCAATGATCTTCCAAGTCATTGGGAGCCATTCATCCAGAGCATCAGTGGATGATCCAAATTGCCTAAGTTTGATCGCTTATGGGCAGACTGCACTCAGGAGGAGACAAGACTTGCAGTGAGAGGAGCACATAGTTCTCATCATGATGAAAGTCATGCTCTTGCCTCTCATGCAAGAAAAGGCAAAGGAAGAGGAAAAGGTATGCAGAGATTTCAAAGAAAATGATAGCCACATCAGGCTCATGAACACAAGGAGAAAGACATGTCAAAAGTTCAGTGTTATAGATGTGATAAATATGGACATTATGCCAAAGACTGTCCTATACGAAGGAAAGGAAGGAGGCATGCAACCACTACCAACGTTGATGAAGACCCACCTCACACCAGATCCGATCCTGCTGAAGAATTCTTCTTCATCTCAGCCCTCTCAGGTACGATTCCTACTAGCAATAATATCTGATTGATTGACAGTGGTGCTTCCAGAGATAAGACTGAATATAAGGAACATCTCACTGAACTAGTGGAGAAGGATTCTCGGTTACATGTTGTACTTGGTGACGATGCTAGATATGTTGTGAAGGGAACTGGAACCACTTCCCTTCAACTAGACTCAGGTATTCCACTTCATTTGAGTGATGTATTGTTTGTACCGAGAATGAGAAGGAACCTTGTCTCTATTTCAGCCTTAGAGGACAAAGGCTACAAGGTTTCCTTCTCTAATGGAAAAGTTCTTGCATGGCACAAGAACTTCGGTATGGATTCAGCCAGTGTAATTGGTGTTCGAGAACACAGCTTGTACAAATTGATAGTTCATCTAGTTCAGGCACTTGTACATGATTCTATCATTCTGAGTGAGCTTTGGCACAAAAGACTTGCTCACTTACATTACAGAGCTCTTCCCACTTTGGGGAAGATGGTGACTAGACTTCCACTACTTCGTGTTGAGCATGATGGTGTTCGCAGAGGTTGTGCTCTTGGAAAGAATGCAAACGGGACGTTTTCTAGTAGTGACAGCGGATCCAAAGAAATCTTTGATCTAATACATTCAGATTTGTGTGGACCTATGACGGTTGCCTCCTTGAGTGGATACTTATACTATGTGATCTTCATTGATAATTACTCAAGGAAGACGTGCATTTACTTCTTGAAAACCAAGGAGTCGGAAGAAGTCCTTGTCAGCTTGAGAACCTGACCGGAAGGAAGATTAAGACCTTGAGATCAGATAATGGAGTATGCCTCCTGTTGAAACAAAGTTTATCTTTCTTCTCTAAATCCAAGTCTTCATTTTTCTCTGGTTACGAAGCCGCCCTTAGTTCTAAATGAGAGTCAAAAAGTCTTTCGAGATTTTCGGGTTTCGGCTATTCACAAAGTAATAATTAAAAACGTTAAAGGCTTTATAAGCCTTTCACATGTTCTTTTTCGGCCATCTCAACTTAAGCAGCATTCCAAATGTCCCGATACGCTTTTCACAAAATACCTTTTAATCATGATTAATTAAGGTTTAAAACATACTTAGCAAATCGTTAATCAGTGGCAATTCAGGAAATCAAAGAGTCGACCTTGAGTATCCTTAAACCTCGATTCCCGAAGTCGCGAAATTCTTAAAAGCTAATGCTATGTTTATTAAGAAGTAAGAAAGTTTAATGATAATATACCCCATCGCGATTTCACAGTTCAGCATTTCTTACGTTAAAGAGTCGTCAGAGTCTCGATACTCCAATACACGAAAAGTAAAGACTAACACCTGATCACGATTAATTAAAGAGTTAAAACAAGTGGTTAGCGCCTAAATAAATCCCATCGCGGTTTCGCGATTCGGGATTTACTTGTGTCATACCTCTTGAGGACATGATGCTCGAAACTCCGAAACACGAAATCCCGAAAGAATTAAGTGCTTAAATGTAATTAACTTAATTTTAAAACGAGCAATAAGGGTATTAAATAACTTTTCGTGTTTTGCTATTCGGGAGTTTTTGATGACATTCCTTTCGAAATCCCAGTTTTGAATCGCCGATATGTGGCAGTATCTATAACGGATTAATGGAGATATTTTTTGACATCAGGTGTGTATCTCCAGGCGTACCATCCCCATTAAAGCATTTAATTTTTGTCGCCTGTATCGGTACGCTAAATTTAAGACAGGTTAAAGGGAAATAAAGGTTTGCTATTTTGAATTTCATTCTTACTTTCAGACTAGGACCAAGTTACACTCAAAAGAACTCACGCATTTCTTCTCTGCAACAGGTTTTCATTTTAGTACAAACATCATGGCACCCAGAAAAGCGCCTAAGAAGAGTGAGGAGGCAGGTGAAAGCTCGAACCCGGATGGAGATGTTATATCTGACACTATGCCACATGCTGTGGATTCAGTCAAATCTTGGAGGCAGATTTTTGAAACTTTAGACTATGAGATCAGGATTGCCCCGACGATTTCGAAAATGAAAGGACTGAAAATAAACTCAGAGACATAGCAGAATCTGAGCTTCACAAAATAGCCACACGACCGAGACTCATGCCATACAATGACATGATAAGCTGGGCTTTAGAGAAAACCAACATTTAGACAAGGAGCATTCTAAACAGCCAAGGGGTCGTCGTCGGCTCATTCAGACCCGAGCACATCCAAGTAATGTATAAACTACCCCCTACTTCTAAATACATTTATAATGCCGAATTCGTAGCAGAATTTCAAAGAAAGGAGTGTACAAAATTCGATCAAACATATCCAGGTATAATCAAAGAATGGTGGGGAATTCCAGCAAGATTCAGAGTTGATACTCATGGTAGTTATGCCACAACTCCATTAAACGAATACATGGTTTATATAGATTTGATGCTATGTAGACTTTTGGGAAGAAAAACCCTACCCATTTCCCTGTAGAATGGGTGCCACTTATACACGAAGTAGCCGAGGGTTACAATTTCAACTGGGGTAAAATTTTATCAGATAATCTAACTAAGGAGATTGCAGAGTACCAAACGGCAAAATCAAAAGGACAACCTGCATCTTTTTACATGTCTGCATATATTATGGATGCTATATGTTACATGACTCCTTTCCCCTTGATGAATTGTAGCTAGAACCCAGCCTATGCAGAGCCCATTCATGTTTATCACTCTAAACTATGGGAGGAGAATGTTAAAGATTTCTTTTGCGAAATATGTCACTACGTAGTGATACCTTTGCACCAAATCTTGAACGGCTATGCACCCCCTTATATTTCAAAAGCAATCATGGGAAACCTTAAGGCGATTGCAGATTGGTTTATTGAAGAGGGTTTCTCCTATGTCAGGGTTTTCGGATGCTCGATTCCTCCTCACGCACTTCCGAAATTCCTTCCCGATAGACTGGTGTGCAGGGAGGTGGCCTACCAAATAATAACAGGTGGCATCGGCACAGAATTGAAAGCAGCTCAGAAGAAGTTCTGGCCACTTTTTCCTGTACAGATTGGGAAGTGTTCACTACTTAACTTTAGTCATTCCAAGGTTGAAGCTGCAGCACTGGAAGACATCAAATTGGTAGATCTTGAACTCAGAAAACATGACCCTTATCAAATTGTAGGAAATCATCTTGCTCATTGCAGTATGAAAATGTATGAACATGAAGCTTCTCCTTGGGACGACATGTTCAAGGGAGCCAAAACCTATGAGGAAATATTAGACAGAGTTCAAGCATTATCACCCGACCTACAGACCAGCTTTCTGACTTTCCAGAAGCACAGGCGAAGTAGTTTGTCGAAGATACTGCAGGGAGAATCAACGACGACTCCTCCAACTCAGGGAAGTACTCCCCCAAGTTTCGGATCAGAGGCTCACGATAAAGGGACTGCAGAAGAAAATCCAGAGAAGACTGAAGCATCTTCACAAAAAGCAAAAGCTTCACAATCAAAGAATCCAGGGTCTGAAACGAGTTCCAAATCCGAGACTCCTTCAAAGTATAGTCAAACGATTCCTCCTTTATCATCAACTATTCCTACTGATATCCCTAAAACAGCAGGAGAAAATCAATCTACAGAGTTGGGTAGCCCTATTACATCATTGACTCCTTTACAGTCAACTTTTGGGACTCCTCATCTAGATGTCATATATGTAAGTGACCTTACTCCCATCTCTAGAGAAGAGATACCTTCATCTGATTACTTTTTCAGTGAGAAGAGGAAAGCAGTAGTGAAGCAAGAAATGCATTTAAAAGGAGACACAATGGTAAAGAAACACAGAGTGCTCGTAGATGGGCAGAACCTAGAAGAGGAAGATTTTGCCACAGAAGTAGCAGGTTCTATGGGAGCTTTGGCAACGGCCAATTTATTCTCAGTCGACTCTCTGAAAACGAGGTTGAAGCAGAAAAATCAAATGATAGCTCAGTTGCAGGACCGAAAAAGGCACACAGAAAATAATATTCGAGAGGAGGTAAATCAAAGAGTTGAACATGCCCAAACTGTGGACAAACAAGAAATGCAATTGTTGAAGTCTAGTTTAGATGAAGCGAACAAGCAGATGCAAGTGAGTCAAGTACAGGTTATTCGGCAGGAAGAATTAGTGAGACAGCTACAAGCTGAGTTGAAGTTCATTAAAGGACAAGTTGTGAATATAGCAACATTTCGAGCCCAAGCACTAGAGGTACATGAGAAACTACAAGCAGAACAACAAAACATACTTTCTAAAATAGAAATCAATCAAAACTACTTCCTGGAAATAAGCCACTGACTGGATAACATTGTTTTTAAAGAAAAAGAGGCTATAGCAGCTCGTGTTGCTTTTCAAAAGGCAATAGTGTCTTCGACTAGAGAGGAAGTACCAGCAATCCCAAAGCTGACTGTAGAAGAACAGATCAGGGGAGACATCATATTAAAAACATGGGAGACCAATATTGTTGAAAGCAGGAAAATGGCAAGAGAAGTTAAGAAAGAATGTGAAGAAGTGTTTGATCAGCTAGATACAAAAACACTGGGCATCGGTAAAGGTGATTGTCCTGGGCTATTAGGACAGATCAATGTTGTAAGGCATCAACTACATATCAAGGAGAGTTGGAATGAAGCCCAGCTCGAGATTTCACAATTGAAACAGCTCGACATCACCCAAATAGAGAAGTGGCTAATAAAGTCAAATCTACAGTTGCAGTCGACAAAGTTTGAAAAGGGAAAGATTGAAGACAGGCTGCCCCAAATTCAGAGGAAGTTGTATGTGTTTGAAGCAAAGGATACAACAAAACCTTCCAAGATTTTGGTGTAGTTTCTAGACAGGTGCGTCGAGTGTTATGGACCAAGCGAAGGAAGCGCTTCGAAGAAATGATGAAGTAACGCATGTATGCTCATTTTTGTCCAACTGCTAGAAAAGTAAAAAGTAACCAAGCAAACAGTTCAAATTTGTATTTTGTAACTGTAGCACTGAGGAGATTAGGAGAATATCAACCGTCTAGGGTTGATGATTTTCATTGTATAAATACAATTTTGAAAGAGGAACCAAGGGCTTCTTCCTTGGCCGATTGTAGCAGAGAAATTTTTCATTTTGCCAAAATTAATACAAATGCAAATCGAAGACTCCAGATCCCATCAAGTTTGAGTTATGTGTTCCTCTGTTATTTCATAGTTAACATCATTTCTTATATATCTTTGATGAATGCTTAGTTGCAATTTAGTACAACCTCTACTGTGGTGATTGATTATTTTAGTCATCTAATCGTTTACAGCTTTTCCTCTGTATTGGTTATCAACAAGTACAAGACCTGTGAATTACTTAGATTTCTATATCTTATGCTTCATTAAATTTTCTCTTGTCTATTTTCTTCTTCTGTCACAAAGTGAGATTCTTCCTTGGTTGATGCCTCACCTTGTTCCACAGCTTTATGTTTTCTTTCATTTCATGCATGGTTTTCAATTTAACTCAGATACGGGAAACGGCCTTTGATTTTGTTATACTATTAATTCAAAATTTTGGAAATTTTTCTTACATAATCTAAATAGAAACAGCAACCTAAAAAACAACAAGTCTTTAAAACTCTTTTCCCTCCATGACTGTACCTATTACGAGACAACCCAATATCGAACCCAATCTTACAAACCATGCCATTATTGCTTTAACTCTTTTTAACACCATTTTAAAAACTGCTACCACCCAGCTTGAACTTGAACATTCATGGGCAGCCATTGAGCAGGACATTAGTGTCCAGGAACAATTGGAAGCTAGACAAAGACAACTCAGAAATCAGCCATTGCTCTTTTTCCCTTAAGAGTTGTCCTTCCTTTCTTTACATCATAGACCCTCTTATTTTTCGGATGCCTAGACTTTATACTTTCAAGCCTTAAGTATAAACTCTAGAACAACACCTCCAAATGTTTTACTGATTTCTACATTGTGGTAGGGATCAAGAGCGAGTACATTATTCCTTACAACCCTCAGCAGAATGGAGTTGCAGAAAGGAAGAACAGGTCTATTGTGCAAGCAACTAAGGCAATGATCCATGATCAGAGTCTATTGATGTTTGTTTGGGCAGAAGCATCCATGACCGTAGTATATGTGCAGAACAGAAGTCCTCACAAGATTTTGAAGAACATAACTCCCGAAGAGGCCTTCACCAGAGTTAAGCCTAAAGTGGGAAACTTCAGGATATTTGGGTGTCCAGTCTACATTCACGTAGCCAAGGAGAAAAGATCAAAACTAGAACCCTCTGGCAGGAAGGGCACATTTGTTAGGTACAATGAATCATCGAAGGCATATCGGATCTACATCTCAGATCAGAGACAGATCGAAGTGAGTCGAGATGTTTCCTTTGAGGAGAAAGTTGCCTTCAGAAAATCGAGTAGGTCTCACATAGAGACTGACAGTGAGAGAGAGGAAGATATGGTGTCTTCCCCACCTCACACCCAGCAATACAGAGAGAGCCAGACGAGCCCGTAGAGACTATTGAGCATGTTGATCCTGTTGATCCTATTGAGCCAGTACATCTTATTGATGTTCCTAGCGAGATTACAATGGGTCGGAAAAGACCTGCATGGGCTCGTCAGACCTTGCAGGAGGCAGAGGGACATGCAACTCCTCATGGCACTTTTAGAGAACGCAAGAGACCCCAAAGATTCTCGAGTTATATAGCAGCCATGAGCCACATCATTGATTCGGAGCCTTCCAGTTATGAGGAGGCATCTAGTCAGCCAATATGGAAGGATGCCATGATGGAGGAGTATCAGTCCATCATGAAGAATGATGTGTGGGACATTGTTCCAAGACCCAAAGGGAAGTATGTTGTGACTTCCAAGTGGATTTATAAGATAAAACATACAGATGATGGGAGCATTGAGAAACACAAAGCGAGATTTATGGCCAGAGGATTCTCTCAGGTGGAAGAAATATATTATGAGGAGACTTTTGCTCATGTTGCTCGATATACTTCCATTCGGACAATTATTGCACTTGCTTCAACCTTAGGTTGGAGACTACATCAGATGAACGTGAAGACAACCTTTCTCAATGGCGAGATTGAGGAAGAGGTGTATATCGAGTAGCCAGATGGCTTTGTGATCCATGGGAAGGAGTCCCATGTGTGCAGGTTGAAGAAAGCTCTATATGGACTCAAGCAGGCCCCTCGTGCTTGGTATGCGAGGATTGATGGATACCTGATGAGTCTAGGTTTCAGCAAAAGTGTTGTTGATGCCAACCTGTATTATAAGGTTGATAATGGTGAATCCTCGATTTTGATCATGTACGTTGATGATGTATTCCTCACCAGAGCAGAGCATCTCATTACTTGGTGCAAGCATGAGTTGGCTTCTAAATTTGAGATGAAGGATCTCGAAATGATGCATTACTTCTTGGGACTTGAGGTATGGCAGAGAACTGATGAGATCTTCCTGAGCCAAGGGAAGTA
>WSFP011506934.1:0-13381 GCA_009831015.1 Picea engelmannii | reverse complement strand
CGCGCTGGTCATTCATGATGGCTCTACGGATAGGCAGTTCACCTCCCCATCCCTCATCAAGCCATCAACCTACCAGCCTGCAAGGCATTTATTTCAGGGCTAGCGAGTCGCTTTTGGTTCTCCGGGCCAGTGGAGTCCAAATACAGTATTAAATTCTCGGCGGAAGTTAACGCCCCTTTTTCAAGGTTCCCTCCACCACCATCGTGGTCTCTTTTCCGCACATCCCCTCTCAGCAGTTCTGCAATAAATTCAAACTGTCATTTACATTCATTGACCTCTTTCTGCAGGTCCATTTACATCACATATTCATATTTATAAGTTTTGCCATAGTCCTTGGCCAGTTCAGTTATATTTACAATTTGAGGGAAACAGGGTGTTACACTACGCCTAAGAAAAAATCACCATCATACCTTCTTGCTTTACACAAGAACAACCTTGCAGCCAATTCAATGTGCGTCTACATGACCAACAACCTTTCCTAGATTGATATAGAAATTTATGATTTACAATTAGCTTCCACGATGTTACAACACACCTTATTTATAGGCTTTTCAGTAGGAAAAACCCTAAATAATGGCACCCCGAAATGATTACAGATCCACACAGATCATTGGCTACAAATCTCATGAATCTTCAGATTTTGTTACAATCGAATACCATTTGGATTACCATTCAACCTACATTTGGTCTTCAGTTGGTTTCCACATGACCTCTTGATGACCTCTTGTCACATGCCCTCTTGAATTTTTTTCTACCACTTCGACTTCAAATTTTCCTGGTCGATCACTTTGACCTTCAACTTTCACTACAAATAATATAACAATGCAACAAAAAAAAGATATTAGAATTGCAAAATTCCATGTTTTCCATGATCTTGTATGCTCTAGATGAGAGACTCCCTAAAGGAGATATCAAATTGTAATGAAATCATGAAAATGTAGAGGAAATAAATATTTGGTCCCATAATCATGATTATTCATCACTTCAAGATCCACATTATCAAGGTTTTAATGTGGCACCAAGGAACTAATTCATTCCAAAGATCGATATGGAGAAGTTTGATGGTAAAGATCCTATAACATGGATATTTCAAATGGAGCAATTATTTGATCTACACCAAACACCAAGATTAAAAAAGGTACCTATTGCATCCTTGTATTTAGAAAATGATCAATTTGTTTAGTATCAATGACTTTGTGAAGGAAAAAATAATTCTATTATTTCTTGGTTTGTTTTTATAGGTGAATTGATATCACATCATGGGGATATTAAGAGCAATACATTCTTTAGTCAATTGATAAATATTAAGAAAAAAAAAGGTCTAATTACATAGCACATTCAACAATTTCAAAATCCTCAAGGCAAAGAACTATCATGTCCCCATTTTTGGGTTCCCTTGTTTTGTAGTAGAAGGGACTTATGTGGCTTGTCATAGAGAAAAAGGAGTAAAAAGGGGGTCATTTAATCTCACTTAGTTAGGGGAAGTTATATATTTTTTAAAAGTGACATTAGGGAAGTAAAGTAACTTTAGATTAATAATTTAATATTTAACCATTATTAAAGTGACTTTTAATCTTAAAGTGAAAATTGGAGGGAAAATTCTAGAAGTTATATTTGATTTGGTCAAAAAGGGGAAAATTCTAGAAGTTATATTTGATTTGGTCAAAAAGGAAAAGTTCTAGAAAGAGTGGAGAAAGGATAAAAGGAGGGATAGAGCCTCAATTTGGAATTATGATTTGATCTCCCATTTTGGAAGTGCTCTTGGAGCCATTGTTTCGTTAGGGTTTAGTAAAACCCTTCCACTAGTTGTTTGGTTTCGGTGGTGCAATATCCACCCTAGCTAGACAAGAGGGGAACCCACCCAAGAATTCCAATGGAGCCTAGACAAGAGGGGAATCTATCCAAGATTTCCATTGGAGCTTTAGCTTGGGATTTTGTTTTCAGTTGGAGATATACTAGCTTGCACATGAAACTAGCGAGGATTGAAGTGCTCAGGAGGTTCATGGATTTTCGGAGTGATGACTCGACTTTTGCAGATCTGTTTTGGAATCCTCACATGATGAGTAACGAGTGTCCCATGAGGCCCCACTTGTTGTCCACCCATGTCAATCGAGGCACCATTGATTGTACATTTTGGTCTTGTGAGGACCTCTACAAACTGTAGTCACGGAGATAGACACGAGCCAATCTACCCTGATGAAGGGTTTATGCATATGGGTAATCAATAGGATGGACACAAACATCACTCTCAAGTTCATAGGATTTCATTTTGAGTGTTTTCTTGATGTATTGTAGTTGCTACAACATCCCTTAGTTTGAATTTCAAGATCTACATTTATATTTCTTGTTGTTAGTGATTTATTGTAGTTGCTACAACAACCATTAGTCCTTGTATTGTTGTTTGAACCATAATAAATATGTTGTTAGCACTTGAGATGTTCTAAGACTGCATTAAAACTATGCCAAACACATATTCAAAGAAATTTGGTTTTAGGTTTTGGTTGGATCAGGTTGATCTTGGTGGGAAAAGAAAGAAATGAATTTGAGGAAACAACTGGAATATAAGCAGATCAGTGATCAAGGCGAATTGGCATGGATTCATTTATAACATTTCATGAATCATGGGCAATTAAACCAGTTACCAAACAGGTTGAATTTGTTGTGAAAGGTAGAAGAATAAGAGGAGACAAATATGAATAACAAAGATGAATTATCCTACATCAACTCTGCATATCCATAAGATTGAATATTCATTAAATATAAATCCTTTCTGAAAAGGAGTAGAAGATACTTGAAAAGGACAAACGAATCATAGGCAGATACAATGGATCTTTCACTGCATAAAGAATCTCTAATTCATGGTCAAAAGTTGACCCTCAACAATTGAAACTTATTCAATCAGGAAGAAGAAATGAAATGAGAAACAAAGAGATACATATTGGTAATAAGGCTCTCAAGAATCTCTGATAATTTCATATTACAAAAGACAATTTCCCTTTAGGCTTACAGAAGTCTTCCTTGATCCTAATCTAAACTCTGCCTCTCCAAGGAAGATTTCTTCCACTAGGATTTCCCCTCTTCAATTCTTCAGTTTTCAGTATATTCTTTATAGACACAAAATTTAATTCAGGTCAAAACTAGGAATCGAATCCTATCTCAGTACTAATAATAGTATCTAATATTATTACAACGAGATTTTATAATTTAGAGCAGAAAATCTAGAAATCGATCCTAGATCCACTTTAATAGGGCGCACTTTGACCAACTTACTATTTCTTCATCTCGATCACATACTTGGCATACAATAGTCCTTAATAGGTAGAAGGCATCTGATTTAGGATATTCGATGAGGTTATCTCTTTGTTGGATACATAAAGAAATCTGGCATCTGCAAAATCATACAAAAACCCTACTCCCAGAACATCTGGTAGCGTTTTCAAATTTTCCTTTTGTATAAAGGTCACTAAAGGAAGTTCTGAAGCAACTTCTGGTAGCACTCTCCTTAAATCCATTTGTTCCATCATCCAAGGCTCGTGAAACAACAAAAAAAACATTTATACAGGCACTCAAACCAGTTATCTTAAGATTGAACCCAAAAACCTTCCTACAACTAGCAAACCCAAATCAAAATATTTCAAAGGATCTTTTTGGATTCGATGTCTCAAGCAATTCGGGATGACTGTCATCGCATTTTCTGTAGTTACTTCTTCTCTTCCATTCAAATATGCTAAAGCCTTGGCAACCTTGTTTCATCTGTAAGATTCAATGGAATTTGGTTCATACTTTGGTTCTTTGCAATGATATTTTGATGTGTGTTTGACTTTGACCTTTGGACGTTCCACCTCGATGCTCCTCTTGTGTGCCTTCCCTTAGCGTTATTTGATGTTGGGCACTCAGTGCTATGGAACTCGAGAACCAAAAAAATATTGTCCACAAGCGACTTCCTCAAGATCCACATATACTTGGACTCACAATAGGGAACCAATGAACCCTTGGGAATTGTATTAACACATCTTTCAAATGGATAACTGATCACAGGCTCCATGTGTATGACTTATTTGGAATTTGAATGGCACTCGGGCTTGATTCTTGAGAATTTTATTTTGTGTCTAGCGATAGATTTCCCACGTGAACTGGAAAATAAATTTTTAAAATGATTATATATACAAGCAACTAAAATCCTTATCGACGTGTTGTTCTCTATAATTGACCTGTGGGATTCCCTTGACTTAGTTTCTTGATGGTTGCATGTTGTCAGAGTTGAGTGTGTGTTTGGTTTACTTGGAGATTGGGTGCACTCAACCCAATATTTTGATAAAAATAATAATAACTTGTACATATACCCGAGAGTGTTAATATAAACTTGTAAAACCCCAATTCCTTCACAAAAATACCAAATTTTTTACAATAAATTATAAAAAAAAGCATAAGTGATAACAAATGTTGTGGTTATCTATCCTGTTTTTATTTGTAAGGGAATGCATGCAATATGTTTGAAAATTTTTCTATCTCTTAGTAAGAAGCCATAGCAGCATTAAGCCAAACTATTTGACAAAATCACATAAAGAGAAACAATATTTTGGGCAGCAAACATAATACTCCCACCTAGTCTAGTTGGGGACATTACTATGGTATCAAAGCTAGGGATATTGCCAACCTATGAGAGCATGCAAGAAAATATGAAGACAAATAAGGAATCCATAGCAGAATACCATAAGAAACTAGCACCATTCTTAAAGTATCCATTGTTGTGGGAGGTATATGCAGAGCACATGGCTTACTGCGATGTGTATGAGAAGTTTAGTGGGGAGATCCAGGTAGCCATGTCAGTGGAGTATTATTGCAACATCAAGAGCGGGAACTGGCATAGAGCTCGGACCAAGGTTTCCTTGAAAAACACAAGGTAGAAAGTGAAGCAAGACAAGCATGAAGGACAAAGGGACTTGTTGGAGGTAAAGAAGGTTGAGCATGAAGAATAGGTGGAGGAGCATGCATATAGCCCTGTAGAGGATGTATGCATAGAAGAAGACCAAAACATAGCCTATGATACATCATCATAGCTATCTAATGAGGTCGATGACACTAGTGTGTTGGATGGGCATACCTTTGGTGAATCAACAAAATATGAGGATGCAACATCTCATGATGACTATGAGGAGATGTTCCAATCAACCGATCCAACATCTTCCATTGTGTATGATGCTTATGATGAGGATAGTCCAAGCATGATATCACCTACACATTTAGTATCTTATCCTATTTATGACATATATGATGATGCAGGCATGATTGTACCAGAGCTATGCATAGAGGATAATGAAGGGGTTGATTTGGTGGATAGGAATAGATCAGAAAACTTGTATGAAGAGGATATCCCACATTACACATCATCATATAGTGATTCAGTTGATCCTTTGTGTGACATCCGATGCCATGCTAATGAAATAACATTGTGTGAATTGGAGGACCGATTATTAGTCACAGAGGAGCAAGTTGTGCAAGTGTTGACAACGAAAAATGGTGCTCATAAATTACTTGAATACCTTATGTGGAATACCTAGATGGAGGAGAGGGAAAAGGGAATTGCATATGGGGTCACTAATACCCAATTTTGCATCATCAAATAGGCATTAGAGAAGATAAATTTTGATTATTTGCAATTGATCATGGATAGGGACCTTTCTCTTAAGTTCGTTGAAGATAAGGAAAGGGAGATTGAGGAGCTTTGTCACCATATTAGTTTGGCACGCTCTTCATCATCGGCAACAACAGTGATACAGGAAGATTTGAGTAACACTCATTATCTAAGGGAGGAGATTATTATGATGATTCTGCATAGGGATAATTTAGGATTACAAGTGTATTAGCAAAGGTTTGACATAGATGGTTGTGCATGTGCACCTATTTTTCATTGCATGGATCATGAGCCATTTCATTTGGCTTAAGGATTAGCTACAGAGAAATTAATTGAGTGAATTTCTTGTGGACCAACCAACAAGGAAGTATATGCACCAGTTGATTGGGGGATTGAGTATAGGACGAATGTGGATACAACCCCTTGGGATCCAGAACTAGCTGATATAGGTAGAGTGATCGATAAAGTGGCATACAGGGTAATATATGATGATATAGTGGTGTGCAGTATTATAAAGAAGTATACAACGATGTACGATGGTATATAATGGGATTTTGGGATGCTTCCCCTAGGGAGACCTCCAGACAGGGATTTCGATAATATCATTGGGTTTGGTTCACCCAGGATCGATGAGTGGATGGGAAAGCTTCTAGGAGAAGAATATTCCTCGGAGATTGATCTTCAATTGGAATATCATCAAAGCAAGGATAGAGAACAAGATACCCGTAGGATCACTCTCCAATGTTACCTTCAGTCCTTGGTCATACCATTGGGGTTGACCAACGCACCTGGCACTTTTGAGTCTTACAGGTAGTGGCGGTGGCATCTAGTGTTATTTTTTGATGCCAACAATATATTCGACAGGCCATAGAGGGTTCACCTAAGTCAGGTGAGTAGGGAAGGTAGGATTATAGCCATGTCAGAGTTATTTCGTTTGGGATATGTGATTGGAGCATGGGAGGAGGTATGGATTGTATTAGATCAGTTATGAGAGATGTCAGTTGATAGAGTGGTGGATGGCATTATCCACTATGAAGGTCATGCACATGTAGTTCATGAGCCCACACTTAGGGAGAGGAGCATGAGGATTGGGTGTGATTCAGATTTGGTAGGAAATTTTGGGTACTCGTATGACTATGAGGCACCGTAGGTGACATGGATACTTTCCAGAGAGGTATTTAGACTCCGCAGATTACTTGAGTACATTAACAGTGATTGGGGTAGAAAATTTCCTGGTACAGTTTGGTAGGATTCAAACAGAGTTATGATTATAGAGTTGATTCGTAGTAAGTGGCTCCCATCATATGTTGGAATATTGGGGACTTGGCTCAGTTTGAATCCGATGGTTACCAATATGGCACAACATTAGATAGCAGGTAGTGGGAGTAGTGGAATTATAATTTGGTGGTGGGATTCGAGATTTCATCTGAGTGATAGATTTATTCATATGATGATGATAAAAATAACAATGACAGTGAGTGGTCTACTTTATTTGTGGGATGCTAGTAGAGAGGAGGATGAGATTTACTCCATCTAGAAGGATAGGCTCAAGGCACCAAGTGGCCTTACTTGTGGGTAGTTTTCAATAGACCTATGATGTTAGTACATTAATAGACCACATATTTAGCAAAGGATGTTTCACATATTACATGGTGGTTTGGGGATCCTAGTATCATTTTGAGTTTCAAACTGGATCAGTTGATGGAGCGTCATGTCATGATGGCATTGCTTCAAGACAAGAAATATTTGGGAAGGGAGGATTTGTCATGTCCCCATTTTTGGGTCCCCTGTTTTGTAGTAGAAGGGACTTCGGTGGCTTGTAAGTGGAGAAAAAGGAGTAAAAAGGGGGTCATTTAATGTCACTTAGTTAGGAGAAGTTATACTTTTTTTAAAGTGACATTAAGGAAGTAAAGTAACTCTAGATTAATAAGTTACTTAAGCATTATTAAAGTGACTTTTAATATTAAAGTGAAAATTGGAGGGAAAATAAGGGTTATATTTGATTTAGTCAAAAAGGGAAAAATTCTAGAAGTTACATTTGATTTGGTCAAAAAGGGAAAGTTCCAGAAGGCATGGAGAAAGGATAAAAGGAGGGGTAGAGCCTCACTTTGGCATTATGATTTGATCTCCTATTTGGAAGTGCTCTTGGAGCCATTGTTCCATTAGGGTTTAATAAAATCCTTACGTTGGTTGTTTGGTTTCAATGGTGCAATATCCACCCTAGATAGACAAGAGGGGAATCCACCCAGGATTTCCATTGGAGCCTAGACAAGAGGGTAATCTATCCATGATTTCCATTGGAGATTCATCTTGGGATTCAGTTTTCAGTTAGAGATATGATGGCTTGCGCAGGAGACTAGAGAGGATCGAGGTGCTTAGGAGGTTCACATATTATCGGAGTGATTGTTTCTCTTTTGCATATATTTTGTGGCATCCTTGAGTAATGGGTTCCCCGTGAGGCCTCACTCATTGTTCATCCCTATCATGCGAGGAAATGTTGGTTGTCCAGTTTTGTCCAGTGGAGACCTCTGCAAATTGTAGTCATAGAGATAGACACATGTCGATCTACCCTGACAGAGGGTTTAGGAATGTGGGTACTCACCATGAGAGACAACAACATCACTCTCAGGTTCATAGGATTTTATTTTGAGTGTTTTCTTGATGTATTGTAGCTGCTACAACAACCCTTAGTGTGCATGTCAAGATCTACATTTATATTGCTTGTTGTTAGTGATTTAATGTAGTTGCTAGAACATCCATTAGTCCTTGTATTTTGTTCAAACCATAAAAAATATGTTGTGGTTATCTCTTGTATTTTTATGTGTAAGGGAATGCATGCAATATGTTTGAAAAAATTTCTATCTCTTAGTAAGAATCCACAGCAGCATTAAGGAAAATTGTTTGACAAAATCACATAAAGAGAAACAATATTTTGGAAAACACACATAATATTCCCACCTAGTCTATTTGGGGACATTACAAGAACATTCTTGACGATAATTTGTTATATCTATTTATGGGAACTTTAAAGTAGAACATCCAACATGAGGTGCATCTCCTTGAACCTAAATCCCTAGAGCAACATTTCAATAAGGCAAGGAATGTGGAAACAAAAATATGGCTACTAGAAGGGTGGCAACTGATAACTATAGAGAGCACCATGTTCCCTCTCCTAAACCAACAAGGTTGAAACCTCAACAAATGGATGAAACAAGAGCAAAGGGACTATGTTTCAATTGTCATAGAAAGTATATTAAAGGACATAAATGCAATGAGAATAAATTATTCTACATTGACTGTGAAGAGTAAAAAGATCAAGAATCAGAACCATAACAAGAGATAGACCTAGAAGAGAATACTCCAACGATATCTCTTCATGCATTGGCTAGCGTCAATACTCCAGAAACCCTCAAGATACAAGGATACATTAAAAAGGAAAAGGTAATAATGTTGATTGATTTGGGTATTACTCATAACTTCATCCATTACAAATTAACAAAAGATCTCAATTGCTTTGTATTTCTAGCACGAGAGTTTCAAGTAATTATTTCATATGGAGGTACCATAAATTTTCTGGGAAGTGCCATAGTATAATCTCAATATGCGGGATTATTTATTGGATAGTCCCATGATTTCAATCCAAATGGGTGGTGTTGATGTTGTATTAGGGGTCCAATGGTTACAATAATTTGGAATAGTGGCCCTTAATTTTCAATATCTTTTCATGGGATTTTCCTTAGAAGGAAAAGAAATTGAGCTTAGAGGTATCCAAGGGAAACCATTTAAGTTGATAAGCTCCAATAGCATGAAAAAATTACTCAAAAAGGGACACCACGGTGCAATTGCACAATTGTGCTCACTAGATGTTCAGACAACTATATCATCTGCTCTAGTGGATCTCCAAATATCTATCAACAACAATTCCAAGGTATTTTGAGAGATGTGTCTTCCACCTACTCGATATAATGACCATGTTATTCATTTGCAACCATGAAGTGTACCACCTAACCTAACATTAGGCATTACAAGTATCCATATGCACAAAAGAGTGAGATTGAGTGTACTATCCAATAAATTTTAGATACAGGCATCATTAAATTTATCCAAAGTTATTTATCTTCACCAATAGTGATGATTACAAAGAAGGATGGTTCATGGTGTATGTTTCCATATTATAGACAACTCAACAAAATGACCATCAAAAATAAGTTTCCTACTCCCTGCATTGATGAATTATTAAATGAATTGCATGGATCAATTTTCTTTACTAAGTTGGATCTTCATTTGGGATATCATCAAATCATAATGAGGCATGAAGACATTCTAAAAACAACCTTTAGAACACATGAAGGTCACTGTGAGATTTTGGTTATGCCACTTGGACTTACCAATGCACCTTCAACATTTTAAATCTTGATGAATTATGTTTTCGAACCCTTCCTTAGAAAACATGTGTTGGTATTTTTTGATGACATACTAATCTACAAAAAAAATTCGGAAGAGAATGTACAACATGTTGAAAGAGTAATACAAATTTTGGAAGTGAAAATAAAATTATGCAAATCCTTCCAAGTGTCTCATTGGGGTTCAAGAAGTGGAATATTCGGGCCATATTGTATCTCATTAAGGTGTAAAAGTCGACCCTAACAAAATTAAAGCATTGAGGGAATGGCCAATTCCCAAAACCTTGAATAAAATTAGAGAATTCTTAGGATTGACAGTCTATTACCGTAAGTTTTTCAAGAACTATGGTCAAATAGTAGCACCTCTAACAACATTATCAAAAAAGGAAGCATTTTCTTAGAATCAAGCAACAACCAAATATTTTGAAAAACTTAAGGAGGTTGTGTGTACAACTCATGTCCTGGCCACACTTGACTTCACAAAAAAAATTATTATGGAGTGTGATTCTTCAAGCCATGGAATTGGTGCAGTTTTAATGCAAGAAGGAAGGCCCCTTGCTTTTGAAAGCATCCAACTTAAAGGAAAAAACTTACTCCAACCCATTTATGGAAAATAAATGTTGGTGATACTACATGCATTTAAGAAATGGTGCCCTTACTTAATAGGAAGACACTACAAAGTAAAAACAAATCATGATAGTTTGAACTACTTCTTGGAGCAAAGCTTATCTTTAGAAGATCAACAAAAATGGGTTACAAATATTCTAGGTTATGACTTTGAAATTATCTACAAAAAAGGAAAACACAATATTGTGGTAGATTCCCTTTTGAGGAAAGAACAAGAAAAATAAGCTTCAATATGTGTTATTTCTATTTCACAATCTGATTGGGTGGAGGAAGCAAGGATAGAATGGAAGCAAGATCAAGAGGTATGCAAGATCATTCAACAATTACAACAAGACCCCAATTCATTAGATAAATTTGTATGCAAGAGTGATACGCTTTGGTATCATGATCTCCTATATTTATGTAAGAATTCCCAACTCAAACAAAAGGTCCTTTTGGAATTGCGCACTTCTCCTATAAGAGGACATTCAGGGTTCTTGAAAACTCACCATAAGATCAAGAAGGATTTTTTCTAGGAAGGTCTTAAACCTTATGTTAAAAAATTTGTGTATGAATGTGTGGTATGACAACATAATAAGGGAGAGATAATCAATACACCAAGTCTCCTACAACCATTAGTTATTCCAAGTCAACTTTGGGAAGAAGTTTCAATGGATTTTATTACAAGTCTACCCAAATATGAAAGAAAGACTATCATCATGGTAGTAGTAGATTGACTGACAAAGTATGCATGTTTTTTCTCTCTTTCTCATCCTTTTAAAGCAAGTATGTAAGCCGCAACATTCATGGAAATAGTTCAAAAGCTACATGGAGTCTCCAAGATTGTTGTAAGTGAAAGAGTTCCAATTTTCACTGGAAATTTTTGGACTAGATTGTTTTCTTGTTTGTGTAGTCAATTAGCTCACAACTCATTACCATCCTCAATATGATGGCCAAACAGATACTGTGAATAAATTTCTAGAAGTTTATATTCATTGCTTTGCATCTAATAAATCAACATAATAGGTTAAGTGGTTACCCTTGGAAAAATGGTGGTACAACACATCCTTCCATACTTCATAAAAAATGTCCCCGTTTCTAGCACTTTATGGATATCATCCTCCATACATAACATCACCCTTGAAAGGGAGTAAAAAGGCTCAGGAAATGGAGGACCACATAGGGCACTAACAAGAGGTTCTCAAACTATTGAAGGACAACTTGGTTATGGCACAAAATTGAATGAAACAATAAGAAGATCAACATCTAAATGAAATGAAATTTGAAGTGGGGGCTTGGGTATTTTTTAGGCTAGAACCATATAAACAAATGTCCATCAAGAAACAAAAGAAGGACAACAAATTAACACCCAAATATTATGGATCCTATAAGGTGTTGCAAAGAATTGGAAGTATGGCTTACAAATTGGAATTACGTCCATCTTCACGTGTACATCCAGTCTTCCATGTTTCTTTCTGAAAGAAGGTAATTGGTGACAAGATCCCATTAAAAACTATTTTACCAATGATTAATGAGGATGGGAAAATAATACTAGAACCAAAAACAATCCTTGAAACAAGGCTTAAGAAGTTGGGAAATCGAGCAATTACTGAGTACCTCGTCAAATGAAAGAACCTATCGGTGGAAGAGGCAACATGGGAAGATAAGTTCTTCATGAAGAAACACCTAAAGTTAGTCAAGAGTTAAGGAAAACACTTGTTTGAAGGGGAGGGACATATTAATCACTAGAAAAAGCCCCATGTTAAGTATACACGATAAGCCCTAGACAATGCCCCATGTTAAGTATACACGATAAGCCCTAGACAAAGCCCCATGTTAAGTATAAAACCCTATATTAAGCCTTATATATTGAATTAATACATTTCTATTGTTATATTTGTATGTTGGCTAGAAATATTCATGGTACCATTTCATTATAATTGTACCCCTTTGTCTCCTATATATGTACCAAGGAGACCTAGTCTTAGGATCATATTAGCTCATATCATATTGTATTCTAAATTAGATATATTTTAAAGGGAGGTTTCCCCCATGAAGTGGAGTGTATTGAGGACAAAAGGTAAGGGGAGCTACTCCAAACGAACGAAAAAAGTCACTCGATAAAGAGTAAGTCACTTATATTTTGTCAATCTAGTACAAAAAAACTATTTACAGTGAAGTGGATAATATATATTTGATCTCATGCTATTTGTTTTGAATTCTTGTATACATCAACAAATTTAGAAATTGATGTTATCAATAAATGCATTCTTTACAATATTGTGGAGGAAACATGACCATGGGTTGCCTTGTATGAAGAGAAAGGAAGGAAATGTTTCAATGATAGGAAATCATTCAAATGGATGAATGGTAGAAGTATTCCTTATCATGATCATTCAAAAGAAAATATGCCAAAAATATCTCCCAATACTTGGGTGGTTGACCAGATACAAGAGAAATTTGTAGTGTCTGGTTGTAACCCATGTGGAGAATATATGGATGCACTAAACTTATGGATCATATGCAACAACTCTATAATAAACTCTTGAAGTACCATGTTCACTTTATAATATTGCACATTTTAATTGTAACATCTATTATGGTTTTTATTAATGCTCGAGTTATTAGACATATGACATTGTCCCTTGTTTTCATTTTTATAGGTGCATTTGTTCCCATCTATGTGGGCATATGGACATCATTTTCACAATGATTATGTCAATGATGGAAATGTCAC
>WSFP011506933.1:0-13007 GCA_009831015.1 Picea engelmannii | reverse complement strand
ATATGCTACCAGGAAGGAATAAGCCTGCCAAGACCATGCGCCCTCCTCAAATGTAGAATAGCTCCAGTAAATAATGGAAGCAAGTTGCTCCAAGTCTCCCACAGGGAAAGCTAGCGGCCTCCTCCTCAAAACCTCATGCATCTAACCTCATCTCCATAGCTAGAGTTCTCCTCCTCCCATGAGCAAAACTCTCCATGAACAATGCGCCCTCCTTAGACTCCTTTGCCCCTCTTTAAGCAAGAATAGGAAACCTAAGAATTAATGGTTGAGATCAATCCAAATGAAGGGATGAGATCTCACCAATCAATTCTAAATCATAACCCACTTTTGGGTTAAGTTTCCTAAATCTACTTATGTCTCCAAAATCACCACAAAGTGATTTAATACTCACTTTTGCCAAAAGTGACCAAAATTCACTTTAACCAAAGTCAAAGTGAAAATAGACAAAAGTACTAGGTACAAAGTGTCTAAACCTTCCCTCATGTGCTAAGGAGGACAAAAGCACATGGGGAACACCTCCCAATGGTACAAATCTCAACATATATAATAGACGCTTCGCTCTCGAGGACTTTTTGAAAATGACGCTCCTGACGCTCCGCGCTCTGGCAACATTGGTATGAGGCAAAGCCACAAAGATGCCTCACATACTAATAATTCAATGTCATATAGCAAAGAAAAGTTATTAGACTTGGACTTAATGAGGGAAAAAATTATGGCTCAGCTCAGACTCATCCTTTGTCTTAACCAAAACAAAAATACATAAAATACTCTCACCTTTAATTAAAAATATATATAATCATGTACATCAACGTAAATATAAACAATTACACACCAAATATGCAAGTTTGGTGATTTATATTACAAAGGTTGAATCCTCAAGAGTGCCCTGCAGATCAGCTTCTGCATCTGTTGCATTTCCATCTTGAAGGGCTTACCCTAAAGGCCCAACACTTGACACATGCACCTCTAGTGGATGAAGCAGCTCCATGTCCATTCAACTAAAGTCATCCTCTGGGAAAGTTGTTGGCTAATTATCCATGATTCTAATGACTGTTGTATCTCGTAATGCTTGATTTACTTGATTTTGTGGGCCTTGTTTGATCATGATACACCCTTGACATGGTCCTTTGGAAGACGTTTTCATGATGATGCCCAAGACATTTTGCATTGTATAGAGGGCATTGCACACTTGATCTATAGAGTGTTGGGTTCTTTGATGATTTAGCATGCCCCGAGGCACCTCCCCACACCTCCTGAGCCTTAGATATTGGATAGATGAAATTGGATGTTGCATATAGAGCATGGTGTACCATTGAGAGGACAAGAAGCGTCATAGGTTGGACAGTGCACCCTCGAAGCATATTAGGGTTTGATTGGATGACATTGCATTTGATGATAATTGCATAACCCTTTCGAGGGATGATGGAGCCTTCCTCATGTAGGACGTCAACACTTTGACCTAGGACGTTGGAGATCTTGATGATGACATCATACTTGATGTGATTTGATGCTTGCTTGGGACGACCTTGCATTGATGGTGATGACTTGGTGCTTGATGATGACGAGACGTCACCTTTGGGATGAGGGGATGTGACCCTTGATGATGCTTCACACCTTTTGGATGAGATGTGGCCTTTGGAGGCTCTTGCACCCTTGGAGGAGATGATGTCACCTTCACCTTGGCATCTACATCCACACGTGTCATCTTCTAGGGTGATGATTTGGTGTTTTAACATTGTATTTTCATATTGGAGGCTATTTTGGGGATCGGCCTAGACCTATCCACCTTGTATCATGGATATTTCACACTTTAGAGGATTTTGAGGGGTTACGCACTAGGATTTCCTCATATAAAAGGCCACCACTTCCCTCATTTGCAAATCATAACTCACACTTGAGGAGAATTACTTCTATACTTGTCTTCTTTACTTCTCTTTCATCATGTAGTACTTATGCACACCTCTTGGAGAGTAATCTTGTGGATGTTTCTCTTGTTTTGGTGGATAATTCTTGTTCTAGAGTTTCTTTATGCATAGTGATTTGGCTAGTAAGTGTTCCTTCCAATTATTTATGGTTTATTCATATTGTTTTAATTAGATGCTCTATCAAATTGTTGATAAGTTGCATGTTATCTTGCTCTCCTTGGATAAGTTTGTCTTGAAACCCTAGGAAGGGTTGTAATTGTGCATTCCCTTTCTTGTTTTTATTCATCTTGAGCTTGTTGAAGCATATAAGGTTAAATTTAGGGCTTGTGATGGTACATCCCCCTAAACTTGTCCTAATTGGTTGAATTCTACAGCTTGTGATTGTACTACTCTAGGGTTTACCTTTTTTTTTCTACCTTTATCTCTTGTTAGAAGTCTTAAAAAACATAGGATGACATCTAGGGCTTGTGATTGTGCATCCCCCTAGACTCACTTCTAAAGGATTAGACCTAGGCTCGTGATTGTACAACCCTAGAATTTGATCCTTAACTTTTATTTGACTTTTATCCTCCATTAAAGTTGCATTGACTCCATATGCCTAAGGACTTAAGACAACACTAGTCTTTCTCTTATTTTAAGTGATTAAAACCCTAGTTTTAGCTCTCTCTCTTAACATCTTGTGTAAGTTTTAGGATCGTTGTATTGTGTTTTCATTTATCATCATCCCTAGCCTAACGCTTTGCATTTATTGTTTAGAATCATATCTAGCATCATTAGTTTCTGCATTTTGGTAATTTCCAACCATTAGGGTTTGGCATTTTGCATCCATTTAACATAGTTTCATGCTACTTTATTTCAGCAATCATTAGTTAATGGTTTGTTAGTCTCTTGTCTAGCATTTAGCACAAGGTTGCGGGGTAGCGCCTCCCCCCCTCTCRAACCCRCTCCCTYTGTGAAATCGGTGTTCCCTGGTTTTTTAAGGAGCACTCAGGGAGTGTCCAGAGAGCAAATGCTCCCTGAGCACTCCCATGAATAAAAACGCTCCCCGAAAACACTCCCTTGGGCCCGTGCACGTGAGGAGGTTTTTGGGCATTTTWTTTTTTTTTGGTTTTTGAGAGATATGAAGCAAGGGAAAGGTAGCCTAGGGTTAGCTAAGAGGTTAAAACACTCATTCACTCATTTTTCTCTCATTCTATTTCTCATTTTATTCATTTCACTCATCTTTGCTAAGAGGGTTTTGAGAGGGTTCTTGCTAGTTCTTGAGGAGATTGAAGGAGATTGAAGGGAGAGTGAAGAGCTTGGAAGGAATATTGAAGGGTCCCATAGGGAGATTGGAGAGCTTGGAAGAGAGATTGGAGAGCTTGTAAGGGAGATTGAACTTTGAAGGCTGCCATTTGTGAAAGTTTGGAAGGGAGATTAAAGGATACCATAGTCATATTCAACCACCATTGGAGAGATAAAGAGGTAGGCTCTTAAGCCCATTTTTCTTTCTTGTTTTGTTTTTAAAAGAAAATGCATGTGTTGTAAACTAGTATATTATGCTATATTGAATATTTGAATGTTTTCTTCTCCTACTCTTTCCCATTTCTCCTCCATCATTCTATTGCAAGTAGAAAGTTATTATCAAGGTTCAACATTCATGATGTTGATGTCAATGTGGTATGCCATTTTGGTTCCATTTTTTATTATAATGATGGTGGTGGGAAGTTCACATCGAAATAACCATGATAGTGAGGAAAAAATAGAAGTGGGCAACACATACCAAGGAGAGGAGGAAGGAATGAAAGGGGATTAAGACAATGAAAATTATAGTGATGATCATGATCCCCAAAAAGACAAAGAGAGGTACACACCTCTGTGGAAGTATGTCACAAAGCTTAGTGGAGGGAAAGGGGGTGGAACAGAAAAATTTGTATGCCACCATTGTCATACAGAATACACAGGTTCCTATACCAGTGTGAGAAAGCATCTATGTGGGACTATGTACTGGGATGAAGGTAAGAATATAGGAATCAAATCCTGTGTAAAAGTGGATCCTGAAGATAGACTCAAATACCAAAGGGAAGAGGAGGTAGCACAAAACAAAGCCGAAAAACCAAAGGTTGAACCTGAAAATGCACAGAGAATGTTCACTAGTCGAGCCGCATCCGCCCATGGTAGTGCATTCTCGCCTTCGTCTTCACGTAGAACACTATCAGATTTCCTTGACCAAGGTTGTAGAGATGATGTGTATGCCAAAATTTTCAGGTTTCTCTATGCATGTGGTATACCATTCAATGTTCTTCGCTCATCATATTGGCATGAAATGGTCCAAGCCATCAATGGTGCCTGTCATCCACCAGTTTGCACAAGCTGGATTTCCCGATGAGCCGTCAAAGATTGAGCACTTAGTGCTCATATGATAGGCTTCAGAGTTCAACCGGTCTTTCAAAAGACCATTTTTTTCCGCATTTCCACCATTGTAATAAATGACCTAAGTATGAAATATTGTACAGGGCTATTGGCCACCTAAGACCTAGGTACGAGCATGTACTCTAGAGTGTTTTTTTCACTTGTTAATTATTTTTCCCTGCCTTTGTGGGCGATTAATAAATTCTAAGTTTTTTCACTCAAGAGACTGACTCTAAAGTTGGAGTATGTGTCAGTGGTTAGGCCTTATCATGGTATAACCAATGCCTAGTGTCTGAATGTATATGAGTTCATACTAGGTCATCTTAATTCAGTCATATGGAAATTGCAGCGAGATTTCATAGGTTTTTTTTACTGTTTCAGTGAAAAAGTAAAATTCCCGCAAAAGAATTTTTCAATTGTAATGCAATAAGATGTAAAAATATGGCATCAAACATCATCAGATACCATATTTATGGTCGTTTTCCAGTCCAAAGTATCATGTAAACCCCTATTTCCCTTCTTTCGAGACAAAAAAGGTGATTATTTTCACTAAAAAATGAATTTTACTCGAAAAATACGGAAAAGGGGTGATTTAATTAAATCCCTATTTTTTAGGGAAACTGGGGAACATGTTAGAAACATGTTTTTTTTGTGTCCCAGTTAACTAAAGACCAAGGTGAGTTAAGCAAAGGGTAAGGCGACTTCACTAAGGGTGAAAGGCGTGGAGGAGATCCCAATGTAGGGACTCAACCCCACTTGATGAAATGGCGCATTTAGGAGGGGTGGCGCACATCCCAAGGCAGCCACACGCCCTCACCACTCCACTTCACCCCACTCGTCTTCACTTCATTCACCCTTCACTCTACTCCACTACCCTTCCACCTCACTTCACTCCACACCCTAACACTCAACCTCACGCATCTCTCCCTTAACCTCAAGCATCTCCTCTTAGACTTGCGCATCCCTCTTGGAAGTATCACCCCTTTTGCTAGACCCTCTCCATTAGTTAGTTGGAGTTTTGGGAAGTTAGACCTATATTGTTGTATCATTTTGTCATTTCTAAGATTGAATAAAGAGACTTTGGAGTTCCATCGGTGTTGATGCTATGTGTGGATGCTTGAATCTTATGCTATGGTTATGAGGTAATCTGTATTTTTGCTTCAATTTTGTATATCTATTGCAAAGGCTTTGAAAGTATGTTGTCATACAGTAGAGTGAGGTAAATCTTGTTTGATTAATCTCATTTCTTTTCTTATAATTCACAAACTTCTATATTGCATGTCTTTTTTTTGGTTAAACTAACATGCAAATCTGAGTTTATGTTTTAGGTAGGAGAGACCTTCTTTAACAGTGTTTGCAGGGTTGAAGTGCATTTGTTTACAGGTTCTTCAAGCTTGGAGGATTGAATGGTTGTAGTTTCAACCTTCATTTGTCAAAGAATATCAAGGAATAAAGCTCCCTCTACTCTTCATTAAGGACTCCATAGCCCATGTTTTTCAATTCTTGAAAAAAAGAGTTTCTTCCTTTCTCCCTCTCACATTCTTTAAAACTTATTTGGTTACTTCCTTCATGCAAGCAGCTAGATTTGAATTCAAAGTTTACTTAGTTTCATTTTTGCTTGCAAAGTACCTAGATCTAGGGATTCTTTTTTATCTATCTAAAGCTAGATATAGTTAAGAAAAACTCCTTTATTGCTAGTTTCTTTTCTGTAAAATTTAAAGGTTTGAAGGAGTATGATTGATTGAGCTTCATTTCTTTTATTTGGCAAAATCAAAGTGCTTTCATTTGCTGTCCTAAAAGGCAGCCCCAAAATCTCTAAAAATTTACAAGTTTTAACATAAATATTACTTAGTCAATTTTTTTCTTTTTTGTGAGTTGACCAAAGACACTTCTAAAGTGTTTTTGGCCATCTTTTAGTTTTAATTGTTTGTTGTTTTCTTGCAGAAACAACAGGCACAAGGGGAGATTCCGTCGATTTTGGCGAAATCAGGGCTTTCGGAGCATCCGGGGGTTTCTTACTTCATCAAAGAAGATTTTTCTTTTTCAATTTCCTTGTAATTCTTAAGATCCAAAACTTATAAGGATCCAGTTTCTAAAGGAGAAACTCAAAGAGAACTTAGTTCTCATTGTAATAGGTGTAATAAAAGCGGGCCCTTTTGTGCCCAGTTTCTCCATCCCCATTAGGGGGATTTGTGTGTCGTGGTTTAGCTTTATTTTCTTTCTGTGCAAGTTTAATCTTTTGATCTTAAACACACATGCAATCATAAGCAAATCCAACACACATAACACTCATATTTCACATGCATATCTAAAAAACACTTTCAATCTTTATGCATGTTTAGTTTAGAGCTTATTTTCCACTTTCAGCAATAACTCTTGCAAGTTCCACTTTTCAAGTTTCTTGCAAAGCATATCTTTCAGTGATTTTACAAAGTTTATCACTTTCAGTCTTGCAAAGTCAATACACCTTGTTTGTAGTTTAATTAGGGAAATCTCGGAAGTAGCTATCTCAATGCACGGGAAAACGCCTAAAGGGAATCTGTGAAGTAAGGTGGGCCCTCTCGGGACTTGGCTTCCCACTCGTTTTGGACATCCGGCACCCTTAGTGAACTTACTAGTGAGACCTCTTGGGTTTCGGTAAGTTCTCCGCAAGTTTCCAAACAAAGAGTTAGCCTCTAAAAAGGCCACATATTCTCTCATTTAATCTACCTTTAATATATCTTAATAAAACACACGATCAACAATTGCCCACAACTCCTTTTAAGGCATTGGTACAACTAGTTTATCTTTATGTGAGCAATTTACTTCATTCATGCAATTGTCTAACTAATTTCGTTAATCTTGCAGATCTTGTATCCTACTTGATATATGCATGCTTATGGACAAATGGTTTATGTGATTATCTCAAATGATGATGAATGTTAAGTGTTGAATGTCTTTGTTTTATTAAGCAATAAACTCCTAGAAGTAGTTCTTTTGATTTTCTTAGTTTAAAAAAAACTTAGATTATTTTTATAGGGACTACCCCCCTTGGCTTCGCTAGGAGTTGGCCTAGACGGAGGAGTTGAGAATCAGGTGACAGCACCTTGACTCGAAACTTGCCCCCAAGGACACACCAAGTGGATTGAAGGTTTCTTCCACGTTAGCCCAGGTGTCTATAAGGCGGCAACATTTTTGGCGCCGTTGCCGAGGATAAATCTTTCTATTCCCGAAACACGAGTTGTTTTCCTTTTTGTTTTTACTTAGTTTTTTTATGCTTGTAGTTTATCAGAGATAGACTCAACCATCTGGCAACTCCACTTAATTCCAATTTGACTAAGTATTCTACAAGGAGGAACTCAGAAGGCCTATTTAACTTCATTCCTGAACCTAAACAGGTTTATCGAAGGAGGTTAGCCAAAGCCACTTATTGTAGAGTCCTTAGTCATTTAGGGACCGGGTCCATTTCTGATATCCACTTGCTCTTTGTTAATAAAAGTAATTTTTCAAAAATGGCTATATATAATCCATGTGACTTCACTGCAATAAATAACTATCCTCATGCTATCCCAGAAAAAGCTATTGAAAAATTGCCTAGTTTTCAGGGAAATAATGTTGTGTCTGCCAAAATGCATATTAAGTCATTCATAAGATGTATTAACAAATGGTGTGCAGCACATGACTATGAGGATGTTAAGATGAAACTTTTTGTCCTCTCCTTAGAAGACGATGCCTCAGATTGGTAAGAGGATATGCCCCACAACTCTTTCAAGACTCTCAAAGAACTTTTAGATGCCTTCACAGATAAATGGGGGGAAAAGAAAGATCACCGTCATTTATTGGCAGCCCTTAACACAATCAAAAAGAACGAGAATGAGACAATGGATGAGTTTAACAACAAATTCAATGAACTTGTCTCTAGCATGCATACAAATATCAAGCCTCCAAATGATGTTATTTTGATCTAATATGTCGAGGCTTTTGGTGGGGAAATGAGATACTAGCTTAGAGATAAGGAACCCCTCAACCTCAAGGTAGCTCAGGATATAGCAGTTAAAATTGATAAAAACATGCAAGCTTCAAGGAAGTCCAACCTTCCAGGTTTCAGTAGAGGTAGTTCTTCTAGGCTGACAGAGGCGAAGGACAAGGCTGCGGCTACAGCTCCTGAAAATAAAGACCCTAATTTCGACCCCCTAAAGGTCGTTACTGAAATGGTCAAAAGAATGGAAGCTACCCATGCTACTCAGCTTAGCGCCCTACAAAATAGGTTGATAGCTATGGAAAGGTCTCAAAACAACAGATTCCAACCTAGACCAACCTAGACCAAATAATGATAGGTGGCAAAGAAAAGGTCCTCCTCAAGACCAAAGGCCCCCTAATCAATTAGAATCAAATAATGTGGTTAATGAAGAAGCACCACCCTTTTGTAGAGCTTGTGAAGACTTTCACGAAGAATCTACTTGTCCAGTTTTTTGCCAGATAAATGAACAGGGCCTTCCTCCAGCGAACAACTTTGTAGGGCAACCCGAAAACTCCAACCACATCAACAACTTTAGTGAAACTCACCATTTATCTATGGATTATTGGCTTTAGATGCAACAAAGAAGTGAGCAAAATAATCAAGTGGTTGAAGAATATGACAATGTGACTTAAGTTATATGGTCACAAGCCTACAAATGAGCAGATCTTGGAAATGGCAAGGCACAAAGGGATAGTCTACCAGCGGAAGGGGAAAGAAGGAACAAACAAGTCTCAACCCAACTTTCCAAAGGTAACTACTCCTACAAACACTCCAATTGTTAATCTAAATGTTGATTTAGGTAGTTGAATTTCAAATGCAAAGGTCTTGGTTTCAGTGTCAGATCTCTTGAAAATTCCCTCACAGAAAGAGAAGCCTCTGCAAGCAATAAATCTTCCAAGTAATAAAGTTGTTCCAAAAGATCAAGAAAAGGTTAAGGAACAACTTGAAGATCCTCCAGTGGTCTTAACTAGCAGAGATAGGACTAAGGAAGAAAATCCTCCTTTCTTTGTATCATTAGAAATAAATGATCAACGGCTACATAACTGCATGTATGATTCAAGGGCTTCATCAAACATCATCACCAAAGGGATTATGCAAAGGTTAGACCTCAAAATCATAAGGCCTTATCAAAACGTGTGTGCCATGGACTCTAGAGAAATTGAAACACATGGAATAATCATAGACTTCCCAGTCAAGTTAGCCTTCCATCTTCACGTTACATTCAAAATGGATGTTCTTATTATAGATGTGCCAGATGCATGGGGGATGCTTCTATCTAGGAAATCGGGAGCTCATATGGGTGGCTGCTTAAATATGGATTTGACTTTTGCAACTATTCAATGCCCTCCTCCCTCAACTAAGAATTTCGGACTCTTTAGGGAAACAACAAGGAAATATCATATAGAAGACCCTAAAGAGCCTTTTAATGAGTTTTTATGCCAAGTGTCTGACATGGGTGACTTTTCCATATGTTCTAACTTCCTAGCACCAGCTCAAGAAAAATTCAAAGATGAAAAAGCAAGTAATAAAGCTTGGAAGATGAATTATGATGGAGCCCACTCAAGATCAGGCAAAGGGGCAGGAATTGTTTTAAAATCTCCAACTGGGAAAACTTACAACTTTGCATTCAAACTTGAGTTTGATGCAACAAACAATGTGGCCGAGTATGAGGCACTTTTGCTAGGTTTGGAAATTGCTAAGGACATGGGTATCAAGATTCTGAATATAAAGGGTGACTCAGACTTAGTAATTCTCCAAGTGAAAAATAAGTATGCATGCAAAAGTGAGAGGTTAAGAAGATACAGAAATGTTATATGGAATGTCATAGAATTATTTGATGCTATGGATCTCATTGTTATCCCTAGAGATCAAAACAGCTTGGTTGATAGTCTAGTTGTAGCAGCTTCTACCCTCCAGCCCTTGGAAGATCTAATGAAAGGAGAAGGAAAGTTGGAGATAATCTTTAGGCAATCTGTCCCAGACAATATTGACCATTGGCAGGTTTTCAAAGATGATGAACAAGTTCTAAGGTTCATCCACAATGTAAAGGAATTCTCAGATTTTAATGTCAGCTACAAAGAGGAGGGTAAAGAATATGTTGAGGAGGATAATCCAATTAAAAATCCAGTTCTAGAGGAATAGTTGCCTTAGAAAATATTTTTGACAGGTATGATATGTACAAAAAGAAAAATGAAACAATAAAGCCTGACAGTTATATTGAAATCAATATTGAGACAGAGGAAGTCCCAAGTTTTATAAAAATTGGAAAAGGAACCCCAGAAAAGGAAAGAAAGGAATTGATCAGCTTAGTCCAAGAGTATAGGGATGTATTTGCTTTCACATATGATGAGCTCAAAGCATATAAAGAGGATGTGTTTCAACATACTATCCCCCTCAAGGATGATACAAAACCTTTCAGACAAAAACTTAGGCGAATAAATCATAAGCTAGCACCCTTAGTTCAAGCCGAGCTTAAGAAGATGTTGGACGTTGGCATCATTGCTAAAACAAGACATTCATCATGGTGCTCCAACTTAGTTGTTGTCAGAAAAAAGAATGGGGAGATAAGATTATGCATTGATTTCAGAAATTTAAATCTTGCATGTATTAAAGACAATTACCCCCTACCCAACATAGAGACCCTACTTCAAAGGGTAACTGATTCCAAGATTATGTCCATGTTGGATGGCTTCTCCGGTTATAACCAAGTGTTGGTGAGGAAGGAAGATCAAAACAAAACTACCTTCACCACACCTTGGGGCACTTTTGAATACCTAAGGATGCCTTTTGGATTACTTAATGCAGGTGCCACTTTTCAGAGGGTCATGGATTTTGCCTTCCACGAGTTAATGGGCAAAATCATTGAAATCTACCAAGATGACTTAACGGTTTTTTCAAAAGAAAGGTCAGATCACATAAGTCATCTTTGGCAGGTATTTGAAAGGTGTCGGAAGTATGGCATCTCCTTGAATCCAGCTAAGTCTATTTTGGGTGTCGACGAGGGCAAGTTGCTAGGTCACATTATAGCAAAAGACGAGGTAAAGATGGATCCTGAAAGGGTTGAAGCTATACAGAAATTTCCCTTACCCCCAACCAAGAAAGCCCTTCAATCCTTTCTTGGACAGATAAACTTTGTCAGAGGATTCATACCAAACTTGGCTGAGATGATGAAACCACTCCTTGAGTTATTGAAAAAAGATGTTAAATATGAGTGGACAGAAGAAGGAAGGAATGCTTTCAAAAGTATTAAGGATACAATTGGCAAATCTCCTGTGCTAATTACTCCTAATTATTCAAAAGATTTTCAAATCTTTTCCTTTGTTTCGAAAGATACTATTGCAGGGGTCTTCCTCCAGAAAAATGAAGAGGGTCAGGTGCAACCCATTTCTTTTATGAGTAAGGCATTACAAAATTATGAGCTTAACTATACTAGTATGGAAAAGCAAGCTTATGCCTTAGTTAAATCTCTCAAGCATTTCCGAGTGTACATAGGATACTCAAAAGTTGTGGGGTATGTCCCTCGCTCGGCAATAAAAGATATCCTTGGGCAACAGGATTGCTTAGGAGTCAGAGGAAAGTGGGTCTCCAAGATTCAAGAATATGACTTAGAGATTAAACCCACTAAGTTGATTAAAGGTCAAGGGTTGGCTCAAATGCTCCCTAAAGGAAATGAACAAGTGTTGGACCTAGTATGTCAAAATAATCAAACTAGGCCAGCCTTGTCACGAGAGCTTCAGAAATTAGAACAACACCAATGGTATGCAGATATCATCTACTTTCTTTCCAACCTCACTTGCCCAAGTCATTTGATTGGTCATAAGAGGAGGGCTTTGAGGTTGAAAGTGGCTAAGTATTGTATCATTCAAGACGGGTTGGGGTGGAAGAACCCCGATGGAGTGATACTTAGGTGTGTTGATGAGCTAGAGTCCAAGAGACTTTTGGTTGACTTAGATTCAAGGTTTTGTGGTGGACACTTTGCATCTAAAACTACCGCCCACAAAATCCTCAGAGCAGGTTACTATTGGACGACCATTTTCTCAGATGTTCATAAAATGGTCAGGGGTTGTCAACAGTGTCAGTTATTTACAGGGAAGCAGAAGGTCGCAGCCTTGCCTCTTCAGCCTGTAGTGGTCGAAGCCCCGTTCAAACAGTGGGGCCTTGATTTCATAGGTCAGTTTAAGGATAATTCAAGTAATGGTTATCCTTGGATAATAACAGCAACTGATTATTTTACTAAGTGGGTAGACGCAATACCCACTAAGTCGACAACCGACAAAGTAGTCATGGATTTCCTTGAAGAGAGGATAATCACTTGATTCGGTGTGCCCGCCAACATTACAGTCGATAATGCCAAGGCCTTCAGTTCGACAAAGTTGTCTTCTTTCTGTTTTAAGTATGGCATTGTGTTGTCCCACTCTTCAAACTATTATCCCCAAGGTAATGGTCTCGTTGAATCCAGCAATAAGAATTTAATGAATATTCTTAACAAAACAGTGGGGGATAATAAGAGGTCATGGAACAACAAGATTAAGTTTGCATTATGGGCGAATAGTGTTAATGTTTATGCTATTATTATAGTTCTTTGCATTTCATAAAGATAAGAGCATAATAAGCACAAGATCACTGAGAAATACACATCCACAATAGACACAGCATTTATCCTGGGAAACCCTCTAGGGGAAGAAAACCCA
>WSFP011506932.1:0-13381 GCA_009831015.1 Picea engelmannii | reverse complement strand
CTTACACAAGGTGACTGTGAAGGGGCAAGTCTTCATGGTACCTGGAATCGACATTGGCCAAACTCACTCGGGCTCCTTGGAGGGTATACCCACGATTATGTGTGGGAGCTTGCACCAGGGTGTAAGTCCGTTAAGCAGGTCGTCAACATAACTTTTCCACCCTAGCCCAACCCCTTCTCATCTTATTGTTGCAACGTTGGATTTCATTACCAACTAGTGACTTCATAATTATAAGGTCTTATTTGCTTAGTATTGTTTCCTAGATTTTGTTTACTAGCGCGTGATGTTTGTTTACCCAAGTTGACCATACGATTTTCTTCGTAAGTTTGTCACTCATTCACAATAGATCCTCCACGTCATTCACATAGATTGAAGGGTTTATCTCTAGATCATCTGGAAGGTTCTCAACCCCTACCTACAAGCTCACCTGAGGGATCTCCTCAGTAGAGTGAAGTCCAAGACGTTACCACGCCACAAGTGGAATGAACTAACTCTCTAGAACATTTCCAAATTACCAATACTCGAGAGGACTTTTGACTTCACCCCGATTCTGAGTGACAGTTTATGCGACTAAATTCTTCCGGAGACTTAGTTGTTGTGTCTTATGGATCACCAGTTGGACCCTTTCCAGGAATAGAAGGCCAAGATCCTTTTTGGTTTACGGGTGTTTTTAGACGGGACCTTTTTGGTGCAGGATCAAGCATTGAAACCATCATCTCTCCTGTGATTTCCGAAACCTCTATCCCAGAGACAGTACCGTTTACTACTGCCTATTATTTTCCTAGTACAGATGCCCTGTGATCTAACCACATCTTGACCATCCCTATAGAAATGGCCCATCACACAGATACTACGAGTATTCACACCAAGATTTCCATGGTTATCTAAGCCCCCATCAGCACACCGCTCACTCCTAGTGTCACCCCGACACTACCGCCTGGATACCGTGTTTTGAATGCTTCCATTTCAACTCCTCCACAAACCCCATCCGGCACTCTTGGTGTTCCCTCTTCTTCTGGGCACTCTCTTCCCAGTTTCATTTCAACACTTCCTCAACCCCTCTTTGGAGGACTTTTCTCATCCTCTACTGGTAGTATTCATCCTAGTGGCACTATTCCGTCATTCACACCAAATTACCAAATTCTTGTTGGTGGACAATTTCACCAAGGAGGTTTGAATCAACCCCCTCTCAGTGGGAAAATTCCTATTGGAACGCAAATCCCAATTGGAACACAACCCCTTTTTGGAGGAAAAACCCTACCAACCCCACCCTATGGAAAAAACATACCTCCATCCTTGGCCCAGTATTGGAATCAGTTGATACAACATACTCCTCAATCAACCGGGGGGCAGCAGCTTCCAGCTGGATCCATGATACCCCCTAGTATAGGCCAACCATATCCAAGTACGTCCAATCCTATTTGGGGCTCAAATGCTCAAACTCACATCCCTGTTCAAGGATACAATCCCATGAGCTACTATCCTCTACAACCACCACCGAATCTGCCTGGGTATTCACATTATATGCAGACTGCTTATGGTCCTATTGGTTTCCCAATGGGGCTTCCTCCCCAAAGCC
This sequence comes from Picea engelmannii, assembly GCA_009831015.1. Lineage (NCBI taxonomy): Eukaryota > Viridiplantae > Streptophyta > Pinopsida > Pinales > Pinaceae > Picea > Picea engelmannii. The sequence goes on along the minus strand of WSFP011506932.1, from coordinate 11,802 downwards.
ACCATTACCCGCATGTGAATCGACAGTTACCCTTCTTGGCCACTTTGGATCTCTCAGACTTGTCGAGGATTTTGAATGATCCAATTCGTCACTCTCCCCAATGGCCCGCTATACCAGCCAAGCTACCATCGGACATCCCTAAATTCGATGGCAAAGCAGGAGAGGACCTGAACAATCACGTCATGACTTTTCACCTTTGGTGTTCATCCAATTCGTTGATGGATGACTCTATTTGTTTATGTCTTTTTCAATGGACCCTCACAGGTTCTACTGCAAAGTGGTATATAGAATTACCATGAGGTTTTTTCGCTGACTTCAACACCCTAGCTATGGATTTTCTCACCCACTACCAGTTACCGATCCATTATGAAACAAAACAAAACAAAGCCACTCATATATCCGATCACATTCATGAGTGGCGACAGAGACGATGTCTTATCAAACTCAAACTCCCCGATCAATTGTTGGCCGAGTGGTTCACAAAATCATTTGTGAATGACATCGGTCATGACATCGCCATGGGTGGAGTGGTCACGGAAGAGCAGGCCATAAGTCATGCTCAATACCTTGATATCGTTTACTCACAAACAGATACCCTTTACGACTTACTACCTGACGCACCTCGTCCTTCCACTTCCACCACTGCAACTTCTCCAGCTACTTCTCATGCAGCCGACGATGTGATTGGCACTTTCCATTCCCAACTACATTTCACCTTAAGCACCAACCCCAAACTTGCTTCTTCTAATGTTCAAAATGCTCCGTCTCCTACCCCTCCCACCAGAAAGACTTCTGAGGTAAATGCAGTTCAATCTACTCCAGCTGGTAAAAACAAATCCAAAAAGGGAAGGGGTAAGAATAAGGAGGACAAAAATAATTCTCAAGCAGAGCGAACCAAAACTCCACCTGTTGATGATCGGGATAAGCGCAAACCTCACTACCCTTGTCTTATCTGTGGTGATGATCACTACACGAAGGATTGTCCACGACGCATCGAGGTCACTTAGTTTCTTCAAGGAGCCCCAAAACCACCTGCTCCGGCCGTTTTGTCCCAACCCTTCCCGTCTCAACAACAGGCTCAAGTGGTCATTCATGACCAACCCTCACCTTCTACTACATCCTATGTATTGATGTGTACATTGCAGAATGACATTGCACTCACCACTCGAGCCAAATATTATTCTCCCTCTAAAGAGAAGGTTGATGGCCTACCTCCTTCATTGGTACAACCCTCTCCCGCGACTCCACCTACCAATGGTCCTCTTCATCTCAAACGACTGATCCTTGAAACAGTTCTTCGACCCCCCCCAAAGGGTGTTGTTTGGAAATCGAATTTCAATCCTCATGCTCGTGCTGCCCAGAACTACAAAATTGTTGAAGATCTGGCCCAAGCACCTTCTGCGATGTTAGCCCTCGAATTCATTCAAAGTTGTCCCACACAACGAAAGGCACTGTTGAAAGCTATCGGTGGAATCGACCCGATGGATATGAATTTAATAATTTTTGACTTGGAAGATCACATTCCAAGGTTACCCCCTCAACTCGCCTTCCAGATCCAAGTGATTGTTTCTGACAAGAACATTTGTCGCACCGTTATCGATGAGGGTGCCTCGACGTGTGTCATGTCTCTCACTTGCTGGAAAGCCATTGGCTCTCCCTCTTTGAATGAATCCCATAACACTCTCAAAGCCTTCAATGGATCCGGTTGTAAACCCTACGGTGTCCTTCCTTCATTGCCAATCACATTAGAAGGCAAAACGGTCCAAGTCGAAGTGGAAGTCTTTGATGCCCCTCTTGATTACCATATTTTTCTTGGCCACAGCTGGATTGATTCAATGCGCGCAGTTGTGTCGACCCTTTTTCGTGTGGTACATTTCCCACATCAAGGGAAGGTAGTCATCGTCGACCAATTAGCCTTCTTTAACTCCGATACCCATACTGGAAACATACTGTTCATCACTAAAACCCCACCGGGTTATGAGAACGTCGGTGTAGGCCTTCTCAAAGACTCTTCGTTAATGGGTACTTTCCCCATTCCACCACTCGATGTTCCATGCTCATCCTTTGCTTCAATAAACATGATCTCTACCTCGATTCATGGAATTCCTACGTCTCATGACCCATGGATGGTACCTGACCCTGGAGATCATCTTCATTACGGCGACGAAATGTCGTTAAGTCCGGTCGAATCCGCCTATCAGGTCGTTCAATCAGCAACCCCTTCTACCCCCTCTCTTGGTGAGTTATCTCCACATCCCTTCCATGTCATCTTTCCCACAGATGAGATGATCATGTCTATCATGGAGGACACCCCTTGGGACAATGGACATCATCGTTCCATCCTCTTCCTAGAGAAACATACCATTGAGAACTACCAAGGGATCTCAACTCCATCAACCGTTGTCGTCATCTCAACCATTCCCGAGTCCACACATGATGTGTTTTCTGAAGGGAACTTAAGCAATATATCACCCACTATTCCCCTTGACATATCCATTGAAGTCCTTCAACGTTGTCCCACACAACGAAAGGCACTGTTGAAAGCTATCAGTGGAATCGACCCGACGGACACAAATTTAATAATTTTTGACTTGGAAGATCACATCCCAAGGTTACCTCCTCAACTCGCATTCCAAATCCAAGTGATTGTCTCTGACAAAAACATTAGTTGAATAATTATTGACAAGGGTGCCTCGATGTGTGTCATGTCTCTTACCTGATGGAAAGCCATTGGCTCTCCCTCTTTGACTGAATCCCATAACACTCTCAAAGCCTTCAATGGCTCCAATTTTAAGCCCTATGGTGTCCTTCCTTTGTTGCCAATCACGCTAGAAGGAAAAATGGTCCAAGTCGAAGTGGAAGTCTTTGACGCTCCTCTCAATTACAATCTTATGCTTGGCTGTAGCTGGATCGATTCCATGCGTGCAATTGTGTCGACTCTTTTTCTTGTTGTATGTTTTCCACATCAAGGGAAGGTAGTCACCGTCGACCAATTAGCCTTCTTTAACTTAGATACCCATACTCGCAATGTACCGTTCATCGCTAAAACCCCACCGAGTTATGAGAACGTCGGTGTAGGCCTTCTCAAAGACTCTTCGTTAATGGGTACTTTCGCCATTCCACCGCTCGATGTTCCACACTCGTTTTTTTCTTCAATCAACATGATCTCCACCTCGTTTCACGAAACTCCTACATCTCATGACCCATGGATGGTACCTGATCCTGGAGATCATCTTCGTTACGGTGACAAAATGTCATTAAGTCCAATCGAATCTGCCTATCAGGCCATTCAATCGGCAACCCCTTCTACCCCCTCTCTTGGTGAGTTATCTCCAAATCCTTTCCATGTAATTTTTCCCACAAACGAGATGATCGTGTCTATCATGGAAGACACCCCTTGGGACGATGGACATCACCATTCCATCCTCTTTCTGGAGAAACATACCATTGAGAACTACCAACAGATCTCAACCCCATCGACCGTTTTCGTCATTTCAACCATTCTCGAGTCCACACATGATGTGTTTTCTGAAGAGAACTTAAGCAATATCTCACCCACTATTCCCCTCGACATATCCATCAAACCTGGAATTGTCGAAAATGTCCATATCGGAGCTTCATGTTCCCCTGACGAAATCGTCACCTATACATCCCTTTTCAAAGAGTTTTGTGACATATTCTCCTGGAGCTACGAAGAAATGTCGGGTATCGACCCCGACATTGTGATACATGAGATCAAGACATACCTCGACGCTAAACCCATCCGGCAATGCCTTCATCCAGTTCACCCACGTAAAGCAGTTGTTATTAAGCTCGAATTTGAGAAACTTCTCAAAGCCGTCTTTATTTACCCGGTGGCCCTCACTAACTTAGTTTCCAATCTTGTCTCGATCGACAAGAAACAAGGCACTATTTGTGTATACATTGATTATAGGGATATCAACAAAGCTTGTCCCAAAGACAACTTTCCTACCCCCTTCATCGATCAAATTGTCGACGATTGCGCCGAAAGTGAAATCTTCTCTCTGATGGATGATTTCTCTGGGTATAATCAAATCAACATTGTTCCCGAGGATCAACATAAGACTGCTTTTATTTTTCCTTGGGGTACTTTTGCCTATTGGACACTCCCTTTTGGTCTCAAGAACATTGGAACCACTTTTCAACGCGCTATGTCTTATGCTTTCCATGATATCAAGCACATCATGCAACCATATCTGGATTATTTACCCGCTCACTCAATGCGTCAAGTCAATCATCCAACCCACCTTCGAGCCATTTTCATCCGATGTCGGTTTTACCGTATATGTTTGCATCCTCACAAGTGTGTTTTATACATGGAATCCTGCCGACTCCTAGGCTTTATTGTTTCACGTCACAGGATCAGGGTGGATCCTTTAAAGGTTGAGGTGATCCTTAATCTCCCTTCTCCTTCTACACTTCGCTAGTTACAAAGTTTGCAAGGGAAAGAAAACTTTCTTCGTTGTTTTATCCCAAATTATGCCAAGATAACTTGTGAATTTACACGGCTCCTCAAAAAGGGGTATGAGTTCGTATGGGATACCATCACAAAAATATCTTTCGAAGCTTTGAAATTGTCCCTAACACGTGTTCCGCTTCTCTTTCCCCCCGATTACAATCGCGATTATTTCCTCTACCTTGCCACCTCGGATTACACCATTGGTATGGTTCTCATCCAAGAGGATGATGCTAACGATGAACATGTTATCTACTACTTGAGTCGAAGTCTAACGCCCACCGAAATCAAGTATTTACATGTCAAAAAACTAGCCTTGACAGTCGTTCAAGCCATCCAATGCTTCCAGCACTATATCCTCTCTTGCAAGACTACGGTGATTTCTAGCTACAACCCTACGCAACACATTCTCACACATCAATTGCTAGGGGGAAAATACTCCAAATGGATTGTGATACTCCAGGAGTTTGACTTGGAATTCGAACGCGCCAAGTCCAAGAAGTCCTTAGTGTTTGCTGAGTTGATATGTGACTTTCCCTATTCTGAAATGGAAAATGTAGCAGCTAATTCATTACTCGATGAATCCCTTTTCCTCATCAGCTCTGATCATCTTTGGTATGGCGATATCATCATATATCTCCAAAGCCAGACTTTCCATCCAACTTTGTCTAGTACTGACCAATGTCAAATATGCTACCAAGCCCATCAATATATTATCCTCGAGGATACTCTTTATCGTCGAGGGATTGACGCAATTTTTCGACGTTGCCTAGCGTTCGACGAAGCCGAGAAAGCTCTAAATGACTACCATTCTGGAGCCTGTGGTGGTCATATGTCTGGGTATGCTACCGCCCAGAAGATCTTACGAGCAGGGTATTTTTGGCCTTTTTTATTTAACGACTGCATAATCGCCATTCAAAAATGCCATGCTTTCCAGACCTATAATCACAAGATACGGTCACATCCCGCTCCTCTTCACCCTGTGGTCTCCATTGGTCTCTTTGCGAAATGGGGCGTCGATTTCATGACATGTCACCCCCACTCGGCCGGGGGGCATGGATACATTATTGTAGCCGTAGATTACTTTACAAAATGGGTCGAGGCGATGTCGACATTTGACAACACTGGAAAGACCGTAGCATTATTCATTTTTAATCACATCATAGCTCGTTTTGGTGTTCCCCAGGCTATCGTCACTGATCATGGTAGCCACTTTTGAAACTTCATGATGTCCGAACTTACTGAGAATTTGGGTCTTCACCATGAAAACTCAACGCCCTATTACCCACAAGCCAACGACCAAGTCGAAGCAATTAACAAAGTTCTCATAACTATGCTCCGATGAATGATAAGGATTCACAAAACAAGTTGGCACACAATGTTGTTTTCGGCATTGTGGGCTTACCAGACATCCATCAAGTCTTCTAATGGGTTTACACCTTTCCGGTTAGTCTATGGTTTGGAAGCCATTCTCCCGATTGAATGCGAGATACCCTCTTTAAAACTAGTTGTTGAACTCCTACCAAACACTTTTGCTGAGGAAAACATCTATTGTATCTTATGCGATTAGACGAAACTCGACGCGATTCTACCCTAGTCATAGAAGCTCAGAAAAAATGTGTCAAGGCCCAATACGACAAACATGTCAAGCCTCACATTTTCTCCGAAGGAGATCTTGTTCTCCTTTATGAACAAGATCGAGATATGCTAGGAGATGGAAAATTCGAAGCCATGTTGTGAGGTCCTTATATCGTTAGATGAGTGTTGGAAAAAGGGGCTTATGAGTTAGTAGATTACGATGGTATCCCTTTGAGTGAACCCAGAAATGGGTTGTACTTGAAGAAGTACTATGCATAAAATCACTTGTGCATGAGTACTTGTATTTTTACTGTATCATACTTCTTGTGTGTTACTGTGGCTTGCTTTTGTCGTTATCTGGTCTCTGCCCTTATGTGATGTTGTGTTTGATTTCCATATGTCGGAGTCTTCGCTACCCTACATTGGCTTCACTGATGGCGCTAGCCATAGTACTCAGAACCTTGCTTCCACTGCATGGGCAATTTACGCCCTTACAAACGAACTTGTCTCCTTACGAGGTGTGTGTCTCGGTCGTGCGAACAACAATATTGCAGAGTATAGCATTGTTATCAAATTGTTGATTGATGCTATCTCGCTCGGAATCCATCATTTGGTTGTGCGACTCGATTCAAAGCTTGTAGTACTACAGTTAAGTAATTTCTATATTATTCGAAGTCCTACTTTGTTACGGGTGTATTTGCGAATTCGCCTCTTGGAACGTTATTTTGATTATATTGATTATCAACATATTCCTAGATGTCTAAATACATTAACTGATGCATTGGCTAACTATGTATTAGACAGACATTTGGGTCATTTATAAATCAATCACATCATTTTTCACACAACACAAGATAAACCGGTAGAAGTCGTATGTATATATAATGATCAAAAGACTTTTTACAAAAAAAAATTTGTCCGAGGACCAAAATTTCAAAATTTGAAGCTTATAGCTTCTACAAAGTGACGTCATGGATGACTTTCATGGTAACACACAACTAGCCAGGAAACCCTATGAAGTAGTCAGCCAATGGACTCTGACACTCCTATTGTATGATGCTGATAACATCGTGGAACCTCTCCAAGGGGCATATCTGGAATATCTGTTGTCAATCCCTCTAGGTTTTGTTCCACCACTTCATAATCTTCGGCATCCCATTGTGGCACTGGCGCCACCTCTCCTCATCGTTGAATAGGAGAAGTACCAGGAGGTCGGTAAGGTCCCACATCTGTGTCACCAAAAAATAATTTTGTATTTAGACCTTGGATGAAAATTAAAAAACATTTGCATATGATCAAATTCACAAAAACATTTAAGAAGAAAAAAAATGTGTACTTATTACCAAGTTCCCCCCACTGAGTGCCCTCGAGAAAAACCAAATTCGGATCTCCTCAGAAATCCAACAGGGCATAAGAATAATCATCGACCATCAACATCTGTGGTCGCAACCAGTCGAAGAAGGTATCATTATATTTGATAATCGGTCCATCCACATGCCGGGCCATGAGCTGACACCATCTCAGCATTCTTGGATCTGTTGGAGCTAGTAAATCCCACTCAACCTGCAACCTCAACAAGGGAACCCTATCAAGGAATAAGGATACTAAAAAATACTCGTACCCGAATTGCTTCAGGTTACCTCACCTTCATTTGGTCAACTGCCTCTTCATGCTACGAAGCACTGCATCTGCCCAGTTAAAAACCCGAGGCTCAATACACTCTATGGCATACTAAAAGTAGCTCTGAAGAGCCATGTAAGGAGAAGTGCTCCCAACCATATGAGAAATGCTGAACAAAATAGTGCGGAGGGTCAAATCCCGCACTCCCCAAATGGAAAATTTCCCTTTGCTCCTCTCTGCCTCTGGAACACAGTGAAAGTGTCCATACTCACTCATGGGCAGCCCACCACCTCTGCTACCAGTCAGGCTCACGTGGTACCCACGCCTTGATAGTCCTGTCAAGAAGTAAATGTCCTCAATATCCAAGGACAATGTGTGGACCCCCACATGGAATACTTGCTGGTCGGGATCCCACATATGCACAAGGTACTCCAATAACCTGACTTGGGCCCTCATGCCCGGGATACGAAAGAACTTCAAAAGACCACAGTCTTGTAAAGTGGCAATGGTGGCCAGATGATTTCCAACAATGGCATCATCTTCTTCGTTCTCCCTTTCACGCCATTCCAGAACCATGGTGATGGCCAAATACCTGCATAACAAGCATAAGAAGAAAGTTAATAACTCTATTCAACAATTGGTATCTTTTCATTAAGAAAAACTTTAAAAACTTTCTCCACTTTTCAATTCTCACAGGTGCCCTTTAGGCACAGTGCGAGGTTCTCGCAGGCGCCTTTGGGGTCACCTGCGAGAATGAGTCATTCTCGCAGGTCCCGTGTGGCTCACCTGCGAGAATGGCTTAGCGTGAATTTAGCCCCCAAAACCAACTCAAAAATGTGTTTTTTTCCAATGAAAATGAAAAATTAAACCATGAAAAGGTGGAGGACAAGGATCTTACCTCACTGCTGCTGACGGTTCATCGAATGGATGCTCGTAACTCCCGCAATTGAACGTCGAATTTCAAGGGTAAAAGAGGGGGTTTGGGGCTCAAATATTGGTAAAGTTAAAATGATATGGTAAAAAGAGTTTTTACCGCTTTATATTTACTTTTACCATTTTATTAGATTTTCTAATTGTTTATTTATTAAAACCTAATGCCTAATTCCCTTTTGAGTACAACTTTTGCAAGCGTAACGACTTCGATGTTCATGCAAAAGGATGCAGATTTTTTTTTTCTTCTTCATGTTTTGATTGTTTTTTATGGTTTTTGTACAAAACCTCGAGCTTGGTCTTTGTCCATTCTCACGCTCGAAAATACATGAGAACGCGATCGAGCACACTTTTATCACTTTTTCGGGCTCAACAAGGTTATACAAAAAAGGAATCCACTCGGAGTCCTCTTTAAGCTCTTTTCAGACTCTCTAAACATGAAAAGATTGTCGAGCGACCTTGCTATTTTTACACTCGTTAAAGTATTTGAAGAAAGTGTATGTTGGGAGATAATTTATCTCTTTTTCGGTCTCATCAAACTATTTTATGGAAAAGGAACTGAGAGAGTTCTCTTTTAAGTGTTTTTCCAAACTCTATAATCATGAAAAACCTTCGAGTTTTCTATCTTTGGACTCATTTAACAAACATCGATAGACCCATAATGGGACCGAACCACTCCTTCCTAGGATTCATTAAACATACTCCGAAGGATAATATTATATCAACAAGCATATGTTATCCTCCTCAAACTTGCGTAAAAATAAAGAGGTGCTCGCCAGAAATGGTGGGGGGAAATTTGGGAAAGGGATGTGTTCTCATATTCATATTAATTAGCAGTAAGTGTCTCTCTTGAACATCACACCCTCCTATTCATTATTTGAAGTTGGTTTGGGAAATCCATTTGTCTCTCATTTTATTTTCTACAAGGTCATACCCTGCGTTGTCTCTGATTCAATGTTGTCAAATCATTGGTCGTGTCATTCATATGTTCAAGAGAAGTTCATCTGAAACCTCTATTGAGTCGACCATCTGCAGTTGTCCATTTTCTTCATGTCGGCCTTCCCTGTGTCCAGTCCAACTTACATCATACTCTGTTTCACCTTCAAAATCTGTTACTCATTTCATGTCATTGATGGGGGATACATCAAGGCCCTCCTATGACGAGTTTTGTTCTGTCGACTTCAGCTCATTATCCAGAAACAAGACTTAGAAATTCCTTGGTACCTTGGAACCTGCATGCCTCAATGGTAGGTTTCCTCTCTTTTGAAAGTGGGTTTACATCATTGACCCCTCATCGAAATATTCCGTCGAATGTTTGACCTCATCTCATTCATTCACACTCGATGGATTGTACTAGTGTACCTTGGGAGTCATTGACATTAATGGTGATTTCCCTCGCACTTGTTAATGGTTTCATCAAATACCGGTAATCAAGTGGTTTCTACCATGTTTGACTTCAACACATGTAATCACATGGTTAGATTTGTACTTTTGGGAGATGAGATTGAAGACCCTGGATATTATCTCTTTGTCCAGGTTGCGATGGAATAATCTGCGACACAGAGATCCAATTTGTATGTCTCGTGGCTATGTCGTTTCAATTTGAATTTTCTCGCATAGATCCACAGTGTATTCCTGGTGGCTATGCTATATTTTGATGGCATGGATCCATATTGTATTATTGGTGGCCATGGACTATGTCTATAATGTCATCTGTCTGTAATCTGAGTATGGGAATGCCTACCTCAGAATTAGTATGATATTCTGCAGATGCTTGGTTGTTCGCAGGTTTTCGATTAGGTGCGCTCCTGGTTTCCAACATACACACACACGCAGTTTACAAAGCATTTCGGTTGTCATTGATTCTAGCCTCATACTTTGGGGGGCATTCTGTTACCCATGATTTTGGTCATCTTGATGGTGTTTGATAATGGTGTACTCAGGCTCCTAATAAAAACATTCTCTTGAGAAAACTGACATTCATCTCTTCCCAGAAAACATAGTTTTGAAGAGATTTTGCAGGTTGCTTATATCCTAGGGTACGAGAATGACCCATTCTCGCAGGCTGCCTTCATCTAGGGTGCGAAATTCTTGCACTGTGCTACATAACTAGGGTGCGAACTTGTTCTAAAGCTTGGAAAAAGATGAAGTCTCGATGGTTCTAGAAGGGAATCTTCTAGAGAATGGGTTGGCATTCGAATGGTTATCTCTTTACTGGTTTCCCTGATATTGTGGGATCATTCTTATCCAAGTAACCATCTCATCCTCTCCTATATATTGATGGAATTCTCATGGAAAAGGTTAAGCAAGATTCATTGGAGAATTGGTGAAAGAATTGTGTGAAGAGCCTAGCTTGAACAAGAGCTTGGAGACTCTAGCAAGTCTACCAAGAGGAATTGGATCTTCTTCATACAAGGATCGAGCAAGTGTGTGTGCTGGAGCCAAGAGCCACCGAAACAAATATTGCGACATCAAGGCAATCAGGTTGTATCTTCTACTTTCAATTAATATGATACAGCAACATGTCCTTTTCCCATAAATCCATTCTTACTTTATTGTGTAATTCCTTGATCATACACATAAGTTGACGATTGAATATATTTTTCTATCTTCACTTTGGTTGGTTTGTGTTGTCTTGGTCTTGACCTCATGAGAGAATCGGAGTGAAGCGGGAGCAACAGAGACCCTAGGAAGGGATACAAAGGTATGTTACTTGTTCCTCCCTACTAGCTAATTCAATGGTCATAACTTAGGGAAAGAGTCATGTCCTGTCCTGTTTTGTTCTAGATCCAGGTGGATCTAGGGAGATCTGTTAGTGTCTGCACCTACTTATTAGTCCGATAATAGCCTTGTAGACAAACAAAGATACAACCAGCTTCCTACTCTACTGAGATTATCCCAAAACAGATCTATCTATTAGAGACAAGGTCATGTGAGATCAAACATAGACTTGAAAGAAATAGGCCAAGCATATTATATTAATGAGAACAACAATGAAGAAAACTTACAACCATAGATGTGAGTGCAACATCTTCATCAAGTTCCCCTTGTCCTAACCCTTGCTTAAATAGTCCACGCACAGAATGTTGATGCTCCAAATGACATACCACTCATGAGATCATAAGTTTGGTATAATTCTCAATCTCCATTCCCCCTCCTCCATGGAAATCCCTCATTATATAAGATTTGGAGACTTA
>WSFP011506931.1:0-13381 GCA_009831015.1 Picea engelmannii | reverse complement strand
GAATTCATATTTTGTCTTGCCTTTTCATTTTAATAGTTTTGACCAATCACGTTTTTCCTATGTGAAACACTCAACCAGGTAGTTTGGTTGCTTGTTGTAGTTTGTAAACCCACAACCAACTACTAGTTTCCAAAAAGAAACCCACGGTTGAGTCCTATAGGAGTGTTTTTTAAAATGTTTCCTTAGTTTATCTTAAAAAATGATCGTGTCTTGTCTTGGGGAGGTTTGTTATAACCCTAAATTGCACCACACATGATTACCTAGCATCAGGCCAACTCATATCCCTTCATTGCCAAAACATCTGTTGAACAACCTTTTCAAAAATCCTCTTAGGAAAAGGCAAACACGCCCTAACCTACTACTGCACGCGTTGGAACGGTGGCAGGCCTACTACTGCATGAGTTTGAACGCTGGCAGGCCTACTACAGCCCACGTTTACCTAACAAAGCACAAAAACAGGAAAGTTGCCGACGGGACAAAAGCTATGGGTCAGTTAACTGAAACTCCCAACCATGCATGGCCGAGAGTTCGTCCAAAACCCTAGCTCCTTCTAGCCTATAAAAGAAGGGGTAGGGGTACTATTTGGAGGAGGAAAAAAGATAGCGAAGAAACTCTGCCCATTTGCCAAATCCATTTGTCCCAACCCTTTAGCCTTTCCTCAAGCCTAAGGAGAATTAACGCAAAGCAGTTGGAGGACAAAGAAGAGGAGGAGCCCAGGATCAGGATCAAGGAACGGTGGCCGGTCTCGACTTCAAATTGTAAGTTGATTCATTTTGAAAATAATAAAAGAATACTTTTCTCGTCCCAATGCATGAGTTATATGTGGTTTGTGTAATTTATGCTTAATTTCTAACCCTCAAGTAGAAACGTAGCATGCATGCGTAGTGTTTTGTCTTGATTGCAGGTTAACTTTGGAAGGAGCCGCACGAGCAAGCAGTCAAGAGCGCAATGGAGGATCTACACCAAACATCAGTAAAAAGGTTAGTAGTTCCTTTCCATGCATGTGTCGTGAAAAAGGGGTTAAAGTTTTGGGTGGTAGGTTAAAAGGTCATTTCTTTAAGGTCAAAATCTGCATGCAAGCCTAGCCCTAGCTTGTTAGTCCGTAGGGTATTATTTCCCAACAACAAAATTGGCGACTCCACTGGGGAGATTACTCTTAGGGTTTCCGGATTGAGTTGAGGTTTTTGGGTAGTTTAAAGGATTAGATTTTCTGTTTCTTTGTTTGTTTGTTTTCTGTTAGGTTAGAACTAGCAGGGAACCTGGTTCTTTACACCAGTTTTTCCTTGGCTGTTACTTGACGATAATTATCGGGACACACAGAGGTACACGCGGCCTGCAGAAGGCCTGCACACGTGTAACTCGCGCCCTAACCTTCTATAGCCCGCGTTTGAACGCATGCTGTAGAGGTTTCAATAGCGTGTAGGACTCAGAGAGCTTAAGAGGCAGTCTCCCTCTTCCCTGTCAGAATTATACATTCTCAGGGGGCTTTCTGGATCCTGTCTGAGTTTTGCTGGTTTACAGTCTTGTTTCGGTTTTCTTTATTGTGTGTTGTTATTCTTTGCAATTAATTTCCTTTTCTGTTAAAGAAGAAGCATCCAAGCCTTCAGGAGACCCTGGTTATCAATACCAGAGGCCTCTTCTAGGTCTGGGCTGCCTGTGTTTAGTTTTGTTTTAGAGTTTATACATACACGCAGCCTGTGCAAGTGCAGCCCGCGGGTACCTGTGCGCTGTTGTAGGTCAGCACGCGTTGGCACACGTGCTGTTTCAGTAACAGTAGCGGGCTTGATAGGTTGTTTTTCAATCAGGGTGGGGCAGTCATCCCTTCCTGTGGTGAGAAGTGTTCCTCTCAGGCGTTTGAGTCTAGGGTTGCACAGTCAGTAGGTTAGGGCCTCTTACCCTTAGCCTGTTTCTTCTTAGTTGATAATTGATAGAAAAGATAAAAAAGAAAAATTGTGTTTTATGGTTTTTAGACAAGCGTAAGAGTCGGTGATTTCTTGATTTCCATTGGGCGTCTTTGCTCTGGTTCTTTGCGATCTGCGCTTGAAGCCAGAATTTTGTTTTGTTTTCTTGGTTTTGTGCTTGTTGGCATTTTCCCTTTGTTGCTTCATTTAGCACTTAAATAAAAAAAATACATTTCTTTTTCATTTTCTTCTTTGTTTGAAGATTGTGTTGCTGCATCAATAGCTCGGAAGAAGTCTTTTATTCATAAGTTTTTGCAGTGCATTTAGAGTATAAGTAGCTCATAGTCGAGCGAAATTCCTTTATATTTGCTGCATGAAATCTTAGAAAAATTGAAAAGAAAAGAAGTCTTTCTTGAGTGAAAAGTTGTTGATTTTTGCATTTAGTAAAAGCATTTTGTTTCCATCTTTTTTCATTCGTTTTTGCTTTGAGTCTTTACACATCATCAGTTTCACCTTCATACCTTGTGACGTAAAAAATCCCATAAAAGTAACGCTAATTTAAAATCTATTAGACTTTTTGTTTGTAGGGTTCATACACTAGTTCAGGACTAGGGCCTTGGATTAGGTTGGAGAGGAAACTCTCCAAGGCCACTCAAAACCAAACATTGGAGTCTGTGATAGGGAGTGTAGAAGTCCAGTTTCGTGGAAGTTATCTGGGACCCCACTCTAACACAGGGGATAAACACGAGGTCGCGTAAGGAAAGGTAGAGGAGATAACCCCTCCAAAGCCGGACCGAGCATAGTGGAGAACACATATCGAGGATTTGTTTTGGGATTCCGTCGTTTTCATTTGCCACAGAGCTTCGTGGGTCTCGAATCCGTTCGAGGTCCTCAGTTGTCTTCCAGACCATTTGCTCTCGATACCCTTGACAGGTTTCGGGCTTGATACCCTGCTCATTGTGGTCTACCCGACTATTGACTGTACCCGCCTGGTGACTGTTCGTGTGCTGGAAAACTAGTTGCCAATCTTGTTTAGGGACATACACAGGTGACTGCAGGGGTATACCGTGATACCTAGGACAGACATTGGGCCACGCTTTGCAGAGTATACCTGGAGGGTGCTTCTGTTTTCGAGTTGCACTTGCACCGGTAAGTTGCTCTAGTGTTGGTTGTTGTAACTGTTCTTCAAAATAGTTAGTGATTGCTTGTCTTATCTTTTAGGGGCTTCTTTTTTAGTGTGTGTTACTGTTTGAACGTGTAGAATACCTTAGCATGTATTGGATCTTCTCACACAGTGGAGGATCCCGAGCTCCGCCGGTCACGAAGGCTTTTGGGCCTGCCGCCGGTTATACTGGAGCCACCCTCGCCACCATTGAGGCGGAAGCTAGACCAACAAGGGTCTTTCGAAGCAACCGGGTTACAAACCATTGTGCCCGAACAACTCTCGGAGGAATCAACCGCCAATCCTGGTTCGATTGAAACCCCAACCAATGATACTTGGACACCGATTATTGTACCTATCCAATTTTACGAAAGCTTGTCAGTGCCTCACACAGCTATGGAAACAAACGCTGTTACTTCCTCTGGGAATTCTTCCATTCCCACCACCATTGCTACCATAGGAGAAGCATCTCCTAACTTGTCGTCGTCAGCCCGAACCACCATGGTCTTGGCTGCAACTACGTCGCACAGTGGGCCGACCCCATCTATCGCAACGACCACAAATCCCTTCACACCTAGTGCGACATGCTCTCCGTTCTCATACGGTATGCCTAGTTCAGGCACAAGTCCTACACTCACTCACTCCACTTTATAGACTTTGGGTCTGGAGGCAGGGAGCTCTAACGCTCCTTTGCAAGGTCAACTTGGGGGCATTCCTATCCCTTTTAATGCTTTCCCTTATGCTGGAGGTCATATCTCTCCTTCGTCCCCTTCGCTTGGTGGTCTGCATCAGCAGTCCACCGGGCAGCCTGCACACACAAGTTCATTTGGAGCCGGGAGTCAAGGAACACCTGCGCAAACTCAGCCGGTAGGTTCGTCACCGTTTGTTTGGAACGGGACATTTGGTAACAACACTTTCGCATCCACCGCTTTCCCATCTGGGGGAACCCCCATTTTTGGACAGTCTATTCCGGCGCAGGGTACTATTCCTGCGCCGGGGGCACATATAGCAGGACTTTGGAACTCAGGCCAAGGATCTGTTCCCTCCTCTGGAATGTCGTTCTGGGGTAATTCTTTCCACAGTCAATGGAACCCTGGACAGACTTCTATGCCTCTTCCATCAGGACCGGCATGGGGTAATCCTTCCCAAAGTCCGTCAAACATGATGAATGCCCAACATCCTATGTCCTTTATGGGGAATCAACCAATGATGTCTCCACAGATGAAAAATCCTTACGCTGGTCAGGGCCATGGTTTCTACCAGAATCCGGGCCAGCAACCAAACTTTTCCTGGCAACCTGGTGCCAGTCAAACCCCATGACTCTTTTTCCCAGGCTATCAGTAGCAACCCAACCTACCATTCCTGGCGACGTTACACTTGCCAGATTTGACAAGGTTGTTAAATGATCCTATTTGTCACGATCCACATTGGCCTCCTATGCCAACAAAGTTTCCTTAGGACATCCCAAAGTTTGAGGCCAAGCCTAATGAAGATCCAGGTGATCACGTGACTACTTTCCATATTTGGTGTTCATCTAACTCATTGAAAGATGACTCCGTCCAGTTGTGATTGTTTCAACGCACTCTTATTGGGAGTGCCGCGAAATGGTACATCGAGCTTGTCGCTCACAATATTCTTATTTTGGTGAAATGGCGATGGCCTTCCTTAACCATTTCCAGTTACCCGTGAGATATGACGTCGGCACAGAGCTGCTTGCCAATTTCGAACAGACAACAGTGGACCATATCTCTGACCATATCCGAGAGTGGTGACGCCGAAAGAGTCTAAGCAAAGTACCAGTCCCACCAGCATTCCTGCTTGAGTGGTTCCTTAAGTCTTTAGTCCCACAATTATCCAAAGACATCGCGACTTCAGGAGTTTTCTCCGAAGAAGATGCCATCATGAGGGCTCAATAGTTTGAGCTTATCTATTCTCAGTCTGGTTTATTATACAACATCCTGCCGGATGCACCACGATCGATACTGGATAAAACTAGATAGAGAGCCGGGCCACATGCCGATGGTATCGTTGGTTCGGCACAAACCAAGCCCGCTGAGCAATTAACAAAGCAATTGCAATAGAATACTTCTTTGGCCGCTCCTCCTACCCAAACGTCGGAAGTACACTCCATGCAGACGACTAACCTAAAGGCCACCCAACATCCTGAAGGGAAGAAAAAACAATGCAAAAAGGGTAAGGGGGATAAAAAACCCACTGATAATGCTGGCGAGGGCACCACAGAAAAACGAAAGGCGAGGTATATGTGCAACTTGTGTGTGGAAGACCACCCGACCCATCTATGTCCTCGACTTGCAGAAGCCCAAAAGTTTGTCACACAGCAACAGCAAGCCGTGTTGACTAATCCCTTTCAGCATGGACAAAATTTAACTCAAGCCTCTACAAGCGCCGAAGGGGGCAGCCAGGAAACCTGACCTCCTCCAAATAACTCCTCATCCGCGAATGTATATATGGTTAGGGGTGATGCTTTAATAACGACTAGAGCGCACGACTATAGTAAACCAAGCGCTTCTGAGAAGGGTAAAGAAGCTGAGATCCCATCTCTTCCTCTACAGATCGAGAAGACTTTGGGGGAAACAATGACACGCATCCCAAAGGGTGCATTTAAGAAAGCTTCTCACAATCCAAACGCAAGGGCCGCCCATAATTACTCTGTGGTGGAAGATTTATCACAAACCCCTTGTGCGATGTTCGCTTTGGAGGTCCTCCAAAGCTGCCCTGCTCAGAGGAAAGCCTTGTTGACTGCTTTAGGATCTACTGAGACTTGTAACCCGGGTACCATCATGTTAGATACGACTGACTTAAAACCTCGTCTGCCTTACCACGTCGCGTTTCAGATAGTAGTGGCTCATCCCATGAAAACTTTTACACGCAATATCTTTCACACGGTGGTCGACGAGGGATCCTCGACGTGCATTATGTCGTTAGCATGCTGGAAGGCCATTGGTCAGCCCGCTTTGTCTCCATCACCTACTCTCCTCACTGCATTCGACGGTCGTTCTTTCCGACCACATGGCATCGTTCCTTCTTTCCCTGTGCAGTTAGGAGGGAAGACCGTGTGCGTCGAAGTAGAGGTAGTCGATGCTCCCCTCGACTATAACCTCTTCTTAGGTCAGAGTTGGACTTATGCTATGCAAGCTGTGGTTGCTACAGTTTTCCGAGTCTTGTTGTTTCCACATGAGGGTCGGATAGTGACTATTGATCAATTGTCCTTCTCTAGGCCTGACCTAGCTTTGGGGGCATCCACGATTCCCATGATTGATAATCTGCAGCCCGGTGTCGTTAACGTTGGGGTTGGTTTGTGCCCATCCTTGATGGGTACCTTCAATTACCCACCTCCTCATGACGATGTCAAGTTTATATCGAATCACCACAAGGCTGAAATTTTTCATGTTTCGTCATTCCGCACGACTTACTTTGAGGATCCATGGATTCTTCCTTCCCCATCAGCCACGATGGATGATACAGGGCACTCCGGCATGTCCATGCCCTTGTCGGCCGCTGAAGTAGCGTACTCTTTAGTCCAACGAGCTTCATCTAACCCTGATCTGACTCCCGCACAAGAGTTGGATCCACTTCTAGAGCCTATTTGGGCTCAGGGTTCTCTTGCTACCACCGATTCATTAGACTTAGTCTTGCCTTCTGACGAAGCAGTCATCGAAGCAATGACTAGTCCGGACAAACCTTGGGACGATCTTCATCACAGATCATGTTTCCTCCCAGAGTTACACCGAATCGAGGCAGGAGAATTCACTATCACCATGACGGGAGATCAGCCGTGTCCTATTAACCTCTTAGCTACACAGGAAATTTATGCTGAGGGCAATATGGCGACTATCGCTGAAACCATACCTATTAACATCTCTCGCAACCCTAGCGTCATGGAGAATGTCTTCGTCGTGGCGAATTGCTCCCCCGAAGAGGTTCAGATTTACATGGATCTTTTCAAAGAATTCCGCGATGTTTTTGCCTGTTCTTATGAGGAAATGCCAGGTATTGATCCAAAAATAGTTAAACATGAAATCACAACATATCCTGATGCTAAGCCTGTTCGAAAAAAACTTCGGCCAGTTAATCCTAGGAAAGCAGCAGCCATTAAGATTGAGGTTGAGAAGTTGCTCAAGGCAGGGTTCATTTACCCTATCCATTTGACTCAATGGGTGTCAAACCCTGTGCCGGTCGATAAAAAACAAGTCACGATTCGTGTATGTACTGATTTCCGTGATTTGAACAAGGCATGTCCAAAAGATAATTATACAACCCCATTCATCGACCAGATCATTGATGAATGTGCCGGTTGTGAAGCCTTTTCATTCATGGATGGTTTTCGGGCTATAATCAAATCCAAATCAAACCCGAGGACCAACACAAGATGACATTCATTTGTCCGTGGGGTACATTCGCCTATCGTAAGATGCCTTTTGGCCTCAAGAATGCTAGAGCCACTTTCCAGCGGGCCATGTCTTTTGCGTTTCATGACCTCAAACATATAGTCGAGGCCTATCTAGATGATTTAGCATCATGCTCTCGCAAGCGAAAGGATCATCCTATGCACCTCAGACTAATCATCGAACGCTGTCGCCACTTCCAGATTCGCTTGAATCCCAACAAGTGCATCTTTTACATCACGTCAGGATGTTTGTTAGGTTTCATCATATCAACCACAGGGATCATGGTGGATCCTCTTAAGGTGGAGGCAATAATCCAGTTGCCCCCCCCACGCACAATCTTACAACTTCAAAGTCTTCAAGGAAAGGTGAACTTCTTACGATGCTTCATCGCCAACTATGCCAAAATCTCCAAGGGATTTATGCATTTACTGAAGAAAGATGTTCCCTTTTTATGGGATGAAGCCGCTCAACTCTCTTTCGACACATTAAAACACGCCCTCACAACCGTGCCTCTGCTACGACCACCTAATTATAACAAATATTTCTTATTATATCTGGCTGGCGCAGAGTCAACCATAGGCATGGTTTTAGTTCAGGAAGATGATTCGTTTTCAGAATACGTGATCTATTACCTGATCCGAGGCCTCGTAGGACCGGAACTTAATTATTCCCATCTCGAAAAACTTGCGTTGGCAGCAGTTCACGCTGTTCAACGGTTCCGTCACTATGTTCTGTTTCGCAAGACCACCGTCATTGCTGTCGTGAATCCATTCCAGTACATGTTGACACGACGAGTTATCGACGGAAAAATCAGTAGGTGGATGGTCATCCTCCAAGAATTTGACTTAGACTTCGTTTCAGCCAAGTCCAAGAAGTCATTGGTCTTCGCAGAACTTATTTCGGAGCTTCCGGTTGAGTCAGGTGACGTTGTGCCTGAGGAATCGCCTATCCGGGGGGATATGTTTTTGATTGAATCTTCAGACCCCTGGTACGAAGATATACTAATCTATCTCCAGACTTTGAAGTGCCCCCCCTCTGCTTCTCGTGACGAGCGTCGGCGAATACGCCATCAGGCTAAGAACTATCTCATACTCGATGATACGTTGTATCAGCGAGGTGTAGACTGTGTCTTGCGTCGATGTCTCACTCATGAGGAGGCCGTCATAGTGCTCAACGATTGTCATACAGGAGCCTGTGGCAGTCACTTATCTGGGTTGGAAACAACCCAAAAGATTTTACGAGCAGGTTACTTCTGGCCCACACTTATCAAAGATTGTATCGAGTCGGTCAAGAAGTGCCATCCGTGCCAAATATTCTCTCGGAAGATGAGGGAACATCCAACTCCTATGTTTCCTGTCATCACAGTTGGTCCCTTCACTAAGTGGGGGATTGATTACACTACATGCAAACCCCCGTCAGTAAGGGGGCATCGCTATATCATCATAGATGTCGACTACTTCACTAAATGGGTCAAAGCTATGCCAACGTTTAAAGATGATGGAGAGACTACAACTCTCTTCTTATTCAACCAGATTATAGCATGGTTCGACGTCCCGAGAGAGATTGTCACTGACCATGGCAGTCACTTTCAGAACCAAATGATGTCCGAATTAACATCAAAGATTGGGTTATGGCAAGAACATTCATCACCTTACTACCCCCAAGCCAATGGGCAGGTGGAAGCTGTAAACAAAACTCTTAAGACAATTCTACAGCGAACTATCAACTCATCCAAGTCAAACTAGCATTTGATGTTATACTCAGCATTATGGGCTTACTGAACATCAGTTAAGACTGCAACCGGTTTCTCACCTTTCCAACTCATTTATGGGCTAGAGGCAGTCTTGCCCATCGAATGTCAAATACCATATCTGAAATTGGCAGTACAATTATTGCCAGACACTTCTCCACTTGAAGAACGATTAGTACACCTTGAGCAGCGTCGCGATGCGGCCCTGGCCAACGAGGCTCATAAACATAAGGTCAAGTGTCAATATGATAGGTCCGTTCGTCCTTGGATTTTTTCTGAGGGCGACCTTGTCCTGGTCTATGACCAAGACAAGGACCCCCTGGGGGCAGGAAAGTTTAAACCCATGTGGTTCAGACCCTTCATTATTAAAGAGGTGTTAAAAAAGGGCGCTTATCATTTGGTCGATTTTGAGGGGAATGCTTTGGTGGAGCCTAGAAATGGGCTCTACCTCAAGAAGTATTACTCATAGAATGGTCACTGTGGGTAACTTTTTGTAACATATGTATAGTCTTTGTACTATTACTTTTTTACGTTTCTTTTAAAAAGTGTTATGGACGTGTCATTGATGTTATCTTTCATCAATATGGCATATGTCAAGTGAGTCCGAGGTGTTCATTGGGTATGCGGATGGTGCTAGTCGACACACGTGGAGGCTTGCCTTTGCAGCTTGGGTAATCTTTACACCACAGGGTCAGTTGTTATCTTCTGGAGGTATATGATTAGGTGACACCACGAACAATGTCGCTGAGTATAGTGCATTTATTGAGTTGCTTCGTGACGCTTTGTCATTGGGTATCTCTTGTCTCCGGATCTATCTAGATACTCAACTGGTTGTGTCGCAACTAAACAGAATATATCGGGTACATGATCCAACTTTACACCGACGATTCCTTAGGGTACATCTCTTAGAACGCAACTTTGATTATATCACATATTTTCATGTTCCTAGGAGTCTAAATCAAATCACAGATACTCTAGCTAATCACATTTTAGATTGGCATCTTGCTCACATATAAAAAATATCATGAACATAAACATGTAAATGCATTTTTGTACACATAATCCATAAGACACAAAAAAGAGATAAAAACCATATATAAACATCATAAAATCCTCAGAGTACATAGATGGGCGCAAGCGCCTCAAAAGTGGAAACAATAACGAGTCACCGGGCTTATGCCCTCAAAAAATATATACAATAAGGTGCTCGTGGCACATAAAAAGTCTCAAAGTCTGCTCAGGGCCTATGGGCCCTGTTATAATCATCTACAGCGCGGGCTAAACGCCTAAACAATCGGACCCATGTCCGAGGTGCACCCACAACATGAGTCTGCATGGACGGTGGCAGGTCCTCTATCTCTGCCATGGGAACTGTGCGAGTGAGCGCAGTGAAGTTCCGCTCAATCCACCTCAGGACCCTCTCGGCCTCTCCTGCTGGGAGGTTCCCTGCTACTGCTTCTCCTCCAGCGACGGCAGCTGCGACTTCTGGCCGTGGGCGGTGCCTGTTCCGTGCATAGTCGGTAGGTCGCATGGGTCCCACATCTGCATGCAATAAACGATCACCCATCAAAAACTATGGTGTACAGAAACATGATATATATATCAAAAAGATATAAAAATTACATATGCAAACAAAAAAACTGTATAGGTGGAGACTTACCCATCTCCCCTAGCTCCTCACCAGGAGGCACTGGTATCGCTGGATCTCTGGAGAAGTCGATCCCCGCATATGGGTAGTCCTCTATAGTCGGGATCTGTCGTGACAACCATGAAAAAAAGTCGTCGTTGAAGGCCTCCACGGTTCTTCCACCACCCTGTCATGACAATAACACTGCACATATGCATACTGCGGGGAAAGTGGCCAGATGTCCTCGTACTGTCATCCGAGGACTAAAACATGGAACTCTCTCGAAAAAGAATGAACACAGGATAGTCCCAAACCCGAAGTTCCTGTGTGTCCGCTTTCGGCAAGCTGTCAACTGACTCTTCATGCACTCCAATAGTGTGGTACTCCAATCAAAAATTTGTGCATTCATGCATTGGATCGCACAGTTCATCTGTGCGTGCGAAGCTTGGTGCACGACTGCTGAGCTGGTAATCCGCCCAATGAGTAATAAAATAGTCTGAAGGGTGAGGCTGGTAATCCTACTCACAGGTACCGAGGAAGTTCTCTGATCAGTCCCAGCCTTACAGTACTCCTCTATCAACTCCGAGACTTTGCTCGGCCCCGCAGGAAAAGTCTGAAAGTTGACTGGTTCCCCTCTCCTTGAGAGGCCAGTTAAAAAGTAAATATCCTCGGTGGTGGGCACCAAGGATTTCCCCTCTAGCATGAATGCCTCTGCATCAGGGTGCCAGTAATCAACCAAGGCGTTCAGTAGCCTTGGTTGCACGTGCATAACGAACATAGAAAGAATTTCACCAACCCACACTGCGTCAGCACGACCACAATATTCGGATCTGCAGCCACTAACTCATTGGCGGCCTCGTGCTCCCTCTCCCTCCACTGAACATACATCCTGCCAACACAACAAAAAAAAGGAGGGTCAATACCTTTTTAAGTTTGGTTTTTCACCACACGGGGGGGTACTCGCGGCCTGTAGAGGCGATAGTTGCAGGTACTTGCGGGCAGGATTTGCTCTGCCCACGGGTACCCGTGGCTGTCCCTGGAAAACCCGCGTTTGCCTAGGGATGACCTTTTTGAGGTCAACACCCAGCCCCAAAATCAATTAAATACTAAAAATGAGGTATTGAATAGCAAGACAAGGGAGTTTGTACTTACTTGATCCAAGCAGAAGTCCGTTTCGTCCACTGTAGCTCCCAGAATCACGATCTTTGGCAAATGGGGTCTTTTGGCTCCAGAGTCAATTTCCAAATCAGGAATGGTGATAATGAGCTGCCAGCTTCTATTTATAGAGTTTTTGGCCTCTTTTTGTCACTTTTTTGGGCCCCTTTATCAGTTTCTTTATACCAAAAACCATTTAGAGTGATCCAGGAGTTATACGGGAGGGATTTGAGCAGGTATTGGGACAATTTTTATTGAGTTTCGAAAAAAAAAATATATATATTGACGGTCCATAATTTTTTTTTCTTTCAAAAGTCAACTTGAGCATATAGGTTAGGATTCTACCCCAACCTTTGCATCTCGTTGCCTTTTTCTTATGCTATAGGATCGATCCCATCTGGTTGTGACACAGAACCGTCATATCTGCTTTAGAAGTGTCGCAACTTGGTGGTAGAGCTTACCAAAACATGGATACCCTAGGTAGGTCCTGGTTGCATTATGGTGTCCATGCCATTTTTAACAAGAATGTAGGCTCGAGAGTCCGTATAGTCTTTCCTGAATACGAGTTTGAGCCTCATTCACATGGGTCTTTTTCACTCTTTGTCTTACCCTCCGGACTCCCAAAACATAACGGGTCTCCTTTTAAGCCCTTTTCAGACCCTCTAAAAATGAAAAGATTGCCGAGCAATCTTGTGACCTTTCACGCTCGTTAAACTGAAATTTGAAGTCACGTCTGTCCGAAGGTAGTTTACCCCTTTTTCGGTCCGGACGGTCAACTGTACGAACAAAGGCATACTCTATTGAATTCCCATTCTTTAGAAGAGTATCCTCAGGTATAATTTTATTCCTTTTTCGGGCCCGAGGGACTAAATTTACGAAAAAGAAACCCCCCCAGAGTCCATAGTTAAGCTCTTTTCAGACTCCCTAAAATTGAAAAGATCGCCGAGTGACCTTATTCTTTCACACTCGTTAAATTGGTCCAGAAGAATATTCTTGACGGAGTCCATAGTTAAGCTTTTTTTAGACTCCTTAAAAGTGAAAAAATCACCGAGTGATCTTGTCCTTTTCACACTCATTAAAATGGTTTTGAATTGACGTCTAATCAGTGCTAGTTTATCCCTTTTTCGAACCGATTAGACTATTGGCGAAAAAGGTACCCAAATGGAGTGTCCTTTTATGCTTTTTCAGACTCTCTAAACATGAAAAACCACCGATCTTACCTTCTCTAGGCTCGTTAAACTTACATCGAAGGACGTTACCATTGTGTGTTCTATCAACCGCATTTGCATACCTTACCCATCAGCCTAGTAACCGTTTGCTTCTGCGTCTTAACACCTTTGGCCACTGGAGGATTTTTCCCGAGTATCATTTCCCTAG
>WSFP011506930.1:0-13381 GCA_009831015.1 Picea engelmannii | reverse complement strand
ATGACTGTACATAATGTGTTTCATGTTTCACTGCTTAAGAAATATGTACCTGATGCTAATCATGTTATCGATTGGAATGTGATTCAGGTGGAACTAGAAGGTGTCCTGCAAGTGCATCCTGTGCACATATTGGACAGGAAAAGCAAACAACTTCGGAATCGAGCCATAGAGCTTGTAAAGGTCCAGTGGACCTGGTACGGTCCTGAGGACGCGACATGGGAGCATGAAGAATTTATGCGGGTAGAGTACCCGCATCTTTTTGAAAATTTTGAAAGGCTTACAGAGACAATGTAAGTTGCACTAAGGACAGTGCAAAAATAAGGGGAGGGGGATTGTAGTGTCCCCAAGGCCAAGCCCTGTTGCAAACCATGTTATGAAAGAAATTGTAATTATGTTTTATAGGTTGGTGAGCCAAGTTTTTATAAGCTGGTGGCTTATGTGCTTGTTAGGCTAGGGAGCCTAAGGGTTGGAGGCCAAGGGCCTAATTTTGTACCTGAATGTATGAAACACATTAATAAAATATTAACACCGCCATGGGCAGACCGACCATGATGAATGAATGAAGGGGGACTAAGCATCCATAGAGTGGGCAAGGAATTAGGGGCTGGAAGGTGGGAAAAAGGGGCTAAGTGTTTAGCCTAGGGGGCTTAAGCCTGAGAATAATATTTTATTATTATTCCAAAAGAACATGTGCATTATATGTTTTATCCTAAGTCCTTTTGGAAGGACATGTGATTTTCCAAATGGTGGGAGGAACGCGTGCTGGTGGAACGCATGTAGTTCCATGGGTGAGAAGTGTCAACCCTGGTGCATGCGAATAAAACGACCAAGATGAGCCGTGAGAGGGGTTCTCCTCCATTCCACCCGACGACCTGAGTGCGTACGACCTCTGAGCGATACGACAGAACCAACCTCTATAGAAAAACCTCGTTCCCCTTCTGAATCGGAAAGTCCGTGTGGTGTCTGGGAAATCCATGTGCATCCTCTGTTTGACTGACCGAACCTGTGCGTAGAGGATCTGTCCCGAAGCGGTGACCCTGAACCATTTTTCCATTGCTGAGCCTGTGGAAAATCCTGTGTCCATTTTCCCATTGGTTGTGTGGCCATGCAGTGTTGGACTACGTGGGAGGTTTGTTGGCCAGTTGTACAACACTCTTTCCAGGTGAGAGAGGTGATTGAGGTTGGAAGAACAGGTTGTTGGCCTGTGAGAGATTCTCTCTAGGCGAGAGAGTGCACAGAGGAAGGAGAGAACTCCTGGAAGGAACCCTGTAGCTTCCACAAAGCTCGGAGACTTCTGGTTCGGTCTGTTTATATAACCCAAGGCAAGGGAGGTTAGCAGCCGAAGGACTGTCCAGGTGACAGAGAAGGTGTATACTCCTGGGGTGGAACAGGCATGTGGGGAATGAGGGTCTGTGGGCAGTGAGCGTGGGTGGTTCCTGGGAGAGAATCCCTTCCTGTGGCTGTGTGCTGTTTTCCCTGTAGCCTCAGCCTAGCCTAGGATTCCTTGTTTCGGGCTGGAGCTTAGTCCCAGCTCGGGGGTGACCCACTGCTGAGCTTGATGAGCAGTGCAGTCTAAGGCTGTGAGGTTCTTGGAAGGCCTGCATTTGGTTGGTGGAATCTACAACTGTTAAAAGATAAGTATCTAATTATTCTTTAATCATGTTTTGCATGACTATGCTGCTTATGTTATCATGAATTCCACTGTGTATATGAATTAATATTAAACACTATTGATTGTTAATTATAGCATAAAATAATATGTTTACTCTGAGCTTAAATGTATTTTTGGCTTAAACACATGTGGATTATATAATGCCTGTATGAGTTATGTTCCAAGTGGTGTTATAGTTTCCTTTTAAGAACGATTAAGCCATGGTAGCCGAAAAGGTGCGCTACAGTGTGGTACCTTCGTCCGCAATGCACTTTTTCCAAGCCCATCAATTGCCTTTTATCTTTCTTTCTTTTTATTTTTCTTTCAATATAGCATAAGGAGAGGTTGAAGGTCACTGTCCCGGCGTGGTGACCAGATGATGACAATGTCACCCTCAAACACTTAATGGAAATGAGAAGGTTGGCTCATGATGAGATCCCCTTTCTCCCAGACATGCAACTAAAAGCCATTGCCCTGGTTTGGTGACTAGATGATGACAACTTCATACCACTAGATATTCATGGACGTGATAGGTCGGCTCGTGATGGGACCTCCTATCCTTCAACTAACCTTTTAAGCATTCTTTATTATATTGTGGGTCCCCTTTACTCAAAGATAAGCATTTCATTTCTTTCTTGGGTGATCCCTAGGTGAAGCATCTGGAAGGTTTATATAAGGCTTTTATCTTTTACCCAACATCAACCCCTCTGGGTGATCTGAAAATGAAAAAGGTTTGTGTATACAAATTTTGCAAGTGGAATATGTATGTGTCTTAGGCAATTGGATCAAGTTGCAAGCACATAAAATTAATGAGTTTTTACTTAAAATGAACAACATAAACAATGATAAACAACCATCAAAAGTAAGCATATAACACAACAAAATGATAAAGGAGTTCACCCCTCTTTTGGGCTACATCTCTTGGTCCAACTTCCAATGGATCATTTTCATTATATGCTCAAAGTGTCAAAATCAATGCTAACAATGCTCAGAATGAAAAATAGATGGCTTCAATGGCTCCAGAATGTCAAAAAATCCCTAGTTGGGCTCTCCTTGCACCTGTTTGGTCAAAAATTGAGAAAAATACACTCTGTGGAAGTTTTTCCCAATAACTTGTTATAATTGCTTGCCAAAACACCTCTGTCCAACTGAACCCGAACTATGTGTGTTTCCAGTGCCAAAACCCAACACCACACGCATTTTCGGATCGTGGGTGTAATTGTCGTGCTGTTAGCATGCCAAGCGCCTTAACTGCTAGAGGTGTGGTCGTGTGGCCCCATGTGGCCAAGTGCCGACCTTAATTCCCGCACACAACGACCTATCCGTTGGGTCCCCCACGCTGCTGGTCATATGGTAATGGATGTGTAGTGACCAAGGGCTGGGGCTAATCCTTGACCCTTTTTCCGCCCTGATTAGCATATGTACAAGTTTAAATACAAGTGATGAAATATAGTGTTAAGAACCAAAGTTAGGTGGGATGGTAGCCTGACCTTTGAAAATCCTTTGCCCATGCCTGAAGGTCGCGAGTTCGACTTTGGTGGAGTCTCAAACAAAAATTTACACCACAACAAGGGGGTTCCATGTGGTGGCCCCTGGCTGGGCCACGTGGCACCTGGCTGGGCCACGTGGCACCTGGCTGGGCCATGTGGCACCCTTTCATTCGCCCAACAAACGAACACGTGTCAACCACTGGTTGGTCCACGTATTACCCTTGCACAGTTAGCCTGCCACATCACCACCTACCATCTTAGCTGCCAAGTCACCTTGCCACATCAACTGTATAGTCGTACGAATTGTACGGTCAACTACCATGTGGCCTGTACGAACTATGTACAGTCAACATTTTGCGTGTTTGGAAAAACAGAAAAAACACGATATCTCTCGCACACGAACTCCGTTTGAGCCCGTTCAAGTTGCATTGGGATCGTGAGGATGAGATCTACGCAATGAATCTATTTTTGAGTAATTACGAAAACTTTGATTTTTCGACATTTTTTGATCCCCTGGATCACTCCTCCCCATTGGGAAGATTTTAGACCTCCAAAAGATTACTTTCAGTCAATATGGAGATGAGAGTATAGTTCCCTCACCTTTCCAACCTCAATCCGTTTATCTTTTCTTGGATTTGTGCCTTTAAGACCAACACAAAGGTATTCCACATTCCCTTGTTTTGAAGTTCTTATCTTTTTGTCAAGAATTGTATCCTCATGCAATTCTGAAAGATATTTTGGCAAGAAGTCATCTATGGAAGGAATCTGAACATTCTCTTCTCGATCATCAATCAAAGGAGGCTCATACAATCTCAAATTCTCAACATTAACAACTACATACATTTGCATATAAGGAGGCAAATCCAAACGAAAGACATTGTTACCAATCTTTTCAAGAATCTTAAAAGGTCCATATCTAATTGGTTTCATTTTTTTACCTTCTCCTTTAAGCCTCTCCTTTCTAATGTAAAGACAAACTTCATCTCCAACTTGGAAACTGTGATCAACATGATGCTTGTCATGTCTTGTCTTGTACTTGGCTTGTCTCTTTTCCAGCTGTTCTTGTATGATTTGATGCACCAACTGAATTTGTTCAATGAAATTCTTTTCTCTATCAATGCCATAATGACCATCAATAGCAATATCCTTCCCAAAGATAAAATCTAAAGGATATTTTGGCAAATAACCAAAACATGCCTAAAATGGAGATGTTTGAGTCGAAGAATGCTTAGCCCGGTTATAAGCATGTTGAATGTAGTGTAGGTGCTCATCCCAAAGATTATGATGTTTGTTGCAATAACCATGAAGAAGATGTACTACTGTTCTATTCACCACTTTTGTTTGACCATCAGTTTGTGGATGAAATGCTGTGCTCTTTTTCAGCTTGGTGTCCATGAGTGCCCATAAGCTTGACCAAACGTTCCCAATAAATTGAGAATCTCAATCAGAAATAATAGATTTGGGCAACCTAAAATGTACCCAAACATGTTGAAAGAACATTTGTGTCGTTTGTTCAGCTGTAACATGCTTCTTACAAGGCATCAAAATACACATTTTGTTGAAACAGTCAACCATAACATAAAGATAATCATGATTCTTTATAGACATAGGTAATCCTCATACAAAGTTCATGGAAATGCTTTCCCAAGGACTAGAAGGAACCGGAAGTGGAGTATACAAACCCAACTTTCTATTGCTAGGCTTACTTGTAGCACATAAATAACATCCTCTTACATATCTTGAAACACTTTCATTCATTTTAGGCCAATAGCAATACCTTTGCAAATTAGCCGCCATCTTGCTTACACCAAAGTGGCCAACAACAAGAGAAGAATGTGATTCCCTTATGACGTTGACTCTTTCACCTTGTGGAATACATATCTTGCCAAGATGATACAAAATCTTATCATGCGCATGGTAATCCAATTCCTCAACTTGGTTAGAATGACACAAAGTTGCATAAACCTCTTTAAAATCAACATCTAAAGCATATTGTTCAACATAACTCTCATGCATGGTAGAATTATGCTTAAGAATAACTGAAGCACTAACAATAGACCTAGAAAGCATATCAACAACTTTGTTATAAATTCCTTTCTTATACATGATACCCAAGTGGAATTGTTGTAGGAAACCCATCCATCTGAAGTGCCTTGCTTGTTGTAGCTTTGTTTGTGATCGTAAGTATTGCAATGGTTGATGATATGTGTGAATACTAGTTTCTTTTCCCAACAAATAATGTTTCCATTTTTTCACACTTTGCACCATTGCATACAACTCCTTATCATATGTAGGACAATTAATCACAACACCATTAAAAGTTTCAAAATGAAAACAACTGGGCTTACCATGTTGCAACAAGACTACTCCCATTGCATAGTTACTTGCATCTGTTTGTATCTCAAATGGCTGTTTCAAATTAGGAACTGCAAGAATTGGAGCTGAACTAATCTTCTCCTTCAATGTATTAAAAGATTTTTCTTGCTTGCCTCCCCATTGGAAAACTTGGTTGATGCTTGTCACTACATGTAATGGAGTTGCAATTGAAGATAAGTTAGCAATAAAATTTCTCCAATATTGGGATGCTCCCAAAAATCTTCTTACCTCTGTTACATTGTTGGGCTTCGTCCAATCCAAAATGACTTTGACCTTGGAAGGATCTATTTTCAGTTCTCCTCCTCCAACAATATGTCCCAAGTAAACAAGTGAGGTCTTTCCAAACTCACATTTAGACATCTTTAAAAACAAATTTTCTTTCTTCAAGACATCTAAAACTTTCTTTACATGCTTAACATGATCTTCATGAGATTTGCTAAATATCAAGATGTCATCCAAGTAGACAATCACACAATCATCAAGAAAAATCCTTAAGACAACATTCATAACTCTCATGAATGTAGCAGGAGCATTACAAAGCCCAAATGGCATTACCATCCATTCAAACAAACCTTGCTTTGTTTTGAAAGATGTCTTCCATGTGTCTCCTTCAACAATCCTAATATGATGATATCCACTTCTTAAATCCAACTTAGTAAAATAATTATCATCTTTCAATTGATCAAGAAAATCATCAATTCTAGGAAGAGGATAAAAATTATTTACCGTAATCTTGTTCAAGGCTCTGAAATCTACACACATGCGCCATGTACCATCTTTCTTTGGTACTAATACAATTGGTGACCCACATGACGATGTGATTGGCATGATAACCCCTTTGTCAAGCAACTCTTGGTTTTGTTTTTTAATTTCAACATTCGCCATGACAAACATCCTGTACATACCAATGTATGGAAGAGGACAATCTTGTTGCAATTGAATCTCATGTTGGATACCTATTTTAGGAGGCAATTCTTTTGGTTCCTGAAACATCTCATCATATAGGTTAACAACCTCATATAAATCAGATTTTAACTTTGCATCACAACCCTGTAAAACTTCTTTTTCAACATTGTCTTTGGGTTTGATCATCAAGAGTACAAAGTTCTTACTAGCATTGACTAATCTCTTCATTTGTCCAACGTTTACAAGTGACAAATTCAACTTCTTTGTATGTGCTCTAACAATGTACTCAACTCCATTTTTAAATGAATGATATTTTTTCTCATGATGATGAAAGATGGCTCTCCTATCATATAAATATGAGCTTCCCAACACAATACCACAAATATCCAATGGACTAACATCAAGCTCTACCTCATCTATAAAGTTTGCAGTGATGGCAAATCTAAGTTTACATCTTCTTGTCACATGCAATTTGGCATTGTCAAATATCCAACCTAGAGGATATGGTTTAGGATGAGGAGTAGTTTCCAAATGCAATTTCTTGACAATGTCTTCAGATATGAGGTTTTCTTGAGATCCAGTATCAAATAGAGTATCTATCTTGGTATGATTTGAAATAACTCTTATGTGGAAAATATTTATTCTTTATTTTTGATGTTGAGTTTCATTGAGGCTACTACTTGAAGAACTAGTACTGGCAATAGAGTCCTGACCTTGAAAACCCATGTCTGTGATTTTTGTTTCATTTCCCGAATCAGATCCTAAATCATGTTGTGTAGTTGTAGCAGTCTCTGGTTTAGTTTTGTTGTTTAAATTTTTGGGTCTCTTTTCAGGATGAAGTTTCCAACAATGGTCTTCATCATGGCCATCTTTTGAACAATGTTTACATGTGAGTTTTTCTCCCTCTTTCTTGACTGAAGCATTCTCCTTTCCATTTCCTTTGAATTTCCTCTTTTCTTTGTATCCATTATAAAATGGCTTCTTTCTTCCCTCTGTTGTTGATTTCATCTTCATGAGACATCCTCCAAATCGTTCTCCTCTAGACTGAGTTGAGACATCTATGTGAGGGAGCCCAAGTGTTGGGTGTGCCCATGTGATGGGTGTGCGCCAGACTATGATGGGTGGACTGAGTTGTGATGACGTGTGGTCTATTGTCTACTCCTCTGGACTGAGTTGAGATGACTTGAGATGGTCTCCTTCTTTGTACTCCTCTAGAATAAGTTGAGTCAACATGAGATGGTCTCATTCCTTGTACTCCTATGGAATTAGTTGAGTCGACTTGAAATGGTACTCCAGATGGTACTCCTGTGGACTCAGTTGAGTGATCTGTTGATTATGACGTCCCTGTGTCTGAGCATAGGTGGACGTGTCCCTAACGGCTGAGCACTAGTGGACGTGTGAGATCCATGCTATATTGTCTAAGAGTAAGATTTACTTGTAACCCTAATTTGTGATGTAAAGGGTACAAATCAGCCCCACCATATATAAGATAATTAATATTGTGTAATGATTAATTATATTATTGAGTTATTGAGGTTGGCCCTATTGTGCCAATAGACAGACCTTTTGCTGTGTTAGTTGTTGTATAAATAAAGGTGAATCCCCATTGAGGATTACACACTCTCACTTGTCAACTCAAAATTTCAGCAAGTGCATGTACGGCTTAAGTGCACACCTCTCTTGGGCGCTAGTTTCTAGGTTTTGGTAAGCACCCTCTTGTGTTCTAGGTCTATGGTGTGGGGGATCTTCTCTCGAGAATATAACAAAGGATTGGTGGGTTTTTCCCTTGTTTTAGAAGGGTTTTCCTAGGATATTTCTTGTGTTCTTGTGCATGGTTATTCTTCTTGTGATCTTGGTTATTTCAACACTTGTGTATGGTGTTGCTGCACTTGTTTATGGTTCAAGTATATGCTAAATGAAATAAACTACATGTGCATGAGCTAAGCATATACAAATTCAACATGGTTTCATAGCAGAGTTCCTAAAGAGACCATTGCACAAGAAATTGAAGAAGGCAATTGTTCCCTCCCTTGGCTGCAAATGCAAAAATGGCTCCACCTCTTTTGCTAGGTTTCAACACCTTCCATTGAAATGTTGGGGATAATTTTTGCACAGGAGTGTACGGCCTCCTTCAACGCACCTCTAGAAACTCTTAGAGTGCAATTCCAACGATTTTTTATTTTTGGCCCTAGGGTTTATAGGGTTCCGCAATTTTTTGCAGAATTTCAATTTTAGGGTTTGTGCAGCTCATTGAAGGAGTTTTCAAGATTATCTGTGTTCTTCTAAATTTCAAGGATTATTGTTAGCGGTCGTAAGTCCAACGAAACCTAAGGTTGCTAGCCTAGCCTAGCTGTTACGTTTCCTAGCCTAGTCGTTAGGGTTTGTGGAATAATCTGCAAACCATGAGGAACAAAGTTTTGGTGGAAGATAGGCTTGATGGATCAAGCAACTTCAGTTCCCGGAAGTCAAGACTATAGATTGCCCTGGAAGATGATTACTTATTGAGTTTTATAGAAAAGACTTTACTAGAAACAACTACCGATGAAGAGAAGGATGATTGGAAGGAAAATGACATCAAAGCAAGGAAGATAATTATCTATTCAGTAAGAGATCATATACTACATCATATTGCTACCCTAAATGTAACTTATGAGATGTATGATGCATTACAGAATATGTTTGAGAGTAACAACACCCTTAGAGCTCTTACATTGAAGAATCATCTTCAACATATCAAGATGACAAAAGATGACACTGTTGCTACCTTCTTCATGAATATTTCAGAGATCAACTGGGTGCCATTAGAGAAACCATATTAGACAAAGAACTTGTCTTGACTACTCTTAATGCTCTTCCAAGACATTGGAAACCATTTCTTAAAAGTATCAGTGGCAGAGAAGATCTACTGGGATTTGATCGTCTATGGAGAGACTGCACCCATGATGAAACCATACTCATAGCTAGAGGAGTGAAAGACTCCCATATTGATGACAAGTGAGCCTTTGCTTATTATGCAAGGAAAGGCAACATAAGAAATATAATAAGTTTAAACAAATCATTCAAATACAATAAGACTTCATCAGCCTTAGGACATGAACACAGAAAAGAAAATTCAAATATTTAGTGTTTCAGATGTGACAAGTATGGACACATTGCAAAAAATTGTCCTACTAGGAAGAAAGAAAGACAACTTGCCTCCACTGCTGATGTTGATCCAAAGCCACATCAAAGAGATGAAGACATAAAAGATGAAGCCTTCTTCTTCATATCAACACTCTCAAGTACGATTCCTACTGATAGTGATATTTAGCTAATTGATAATGGTGATTCTAGACACATGACTGGATATAGAAATCATATGAAAGACCTTGTTGAGAAAGAGTCTAGTCTACATGTTGTACTTGGAGACAATGGCATATATAATGTGAAAGGAGTTGGAACTTCTACATTCCAATTAGATTCTGACATACCCCTTCAATTGAGTGAGGTACTATATGTACCTAGGATGAAAAAGAACCTTCTATCTATTTCTTCCTTAGAGGATAAAGGCTACAAGGTTACCTTCTCTGAAGGAAAAGTTGTTGCATGGCACAAGAAATCACATATGAATTATGCCCGAGTAATTGGTGTTCGAGAAAACAACTTGTACAGATTGAATGTATGACCAATTCAGGCCCTGTTGCATGATACTATCATCTTGAGTGATCTATGGCATAACAGACTTGCTCATATCCATTATAGATCCCTTCCCGCTCTAGGGAAGATGGTAACAAGCCTTCCAGAGATACATGTTCAACATGATGGTGTTTGCATAGGTTGTGCTCTTGGCAAGAATGTCAAGGGGTCCTTCTTGAGCAGTGACAACGGATCCAAGAGGATCTTGGAATTGATACATTTAGATGTCTATAGACCCATGACAGTTTCTTCCTTGAACGAATATTTGTACTATGTGCATTTCATTGATGACCACTCTCGGAAGACATGGATTTACTTCTTGAAGACCAAGGATGGAGTCCTTGCGAGATTTCAAGAATTTAAAGCTCAGGTTGAGAACATGATCGGGAGGAGGATCAAGGTGATGAGATCAGATGATGGAGGAGAGTAGACCTCCATGGATTTCAATGATTTATGTATTGAGGCATGGATCAAGAGGGAGTACACCGTTCCTTATAACTCTCAGCAAAATGGGGTTGCATAGAGGAAGAAGAGAACCATCATTGAGGCAACCAAAGTGATGATACATGATCAAAATCTACCTATGATTCTGTGGGCATAAGAATCCATGGCAACAGTGTATGTTCATAACAAGAGTCTTCATCATATTTTGAAGAAAATGACTCCTGAAGAATCTTTCACTAGAGTGAAGCCCGAGGTTGGACACTTCAGGATATTTGGGTGTCCAGTATACTTTCATGTACCCAAGGAGAAGAGAACCAAGCTAGACCCTTCAGGCAGAAAGGGTAAATTTGTGGGGTATAGTGAATATTTGAAGGCTTACCAGATCTACATCCTTAGTTAGATATAGATTGAGGTGAGGAGAGATGTCACCTTTGAGGAAGAGATAACTTTCTGGAGATCTAGATAATCTCATATGTGAAGATTTTCGAGGTCCTATCAAGCTTCCAACTAGGTTTGTATTTAACCTCAAGTTGGCTCTAAGTTTCAACTGTCAATGAAGGTTTTGCTGTTGTTTTAGGATAGACAACAGTTTGGGAACTTCTTGCTGATTTGTTACAGTTACATTCACAATTTTAGGTGCTTTAGCATGTAGTTTTAGTCACCCAGGGTTAGCACATGCATACTAAAATAAATGTAACATACCTAGAGATCATTACAACTGAAAATAAAGTAGTTCTACACTCTAACACACATTAAATTTGACACAGGTATTTTTGGTCAACATGACCCTAGATAAACCCCCCCGCAGGGAAAACCAGTTTGGAATATATGTCTATATATGAGGAGAATAGATGGTGGAATACAACAAGTAAAAAATATAGATGAACCTGATACAATAACAACTTGATCCAAGTTGAAATACAAGTCCAAAATAAGCAAGAGCACCCTAGGATGGAACACCCCCAAAAAAGATGCCAAGACCACTGAAATGAAGCCAGATGCCAATTGGAATATCTGAAAAAGAAATCCCTCCACTGTACTCTGATACTGAAGTGTAGCCTCCCTCTGAAACAAACCTCACTACAATCTGACAACTCTAATACTTCCCCACTGTTGATGCACCCTCCTCCTCAAGTGCACCCTCCTTAGATGTAGAATCTCATCAGTAAATAAACATGGAACTAAGCCTCCATGAGCCCTCCATGAAAGGATGCTTCCAAGATTTCCTCTCCCTCTGCCTGAAACCTCATCCTCTTGCTCTCTCTCAAATTCTTGGTGTGAACAAATGAGTGAATGGCCTCTCCTTGGCCTCTTGCACCCTCCTTTAGGATGCATAAGGAAACCTAAAATATGGGTGGATGAGATCATCTCATCTCATCCCTAATCAATGGTTGAGATCACTCAAAAAGAATCTCACTCAAAAACCCACTTTACTTAAGTGTCCATAGTTTCACTTTATGTCTATTAATTCACCCACAAAGTGAATTAATTGTCACTTTAGGCTAAAATGACCAAATTTCACTTTTGACTTAAATCTCCTAAGTCAAAGTGAAATTAGACATAAAGTACATAGTACTTCCCTCATGTGTTTATAAGCTCACAAACACAAGGGGACCACTTTCCAAGGTACCCAAATCTCAACAAGATGGATATTGACAGCGAGACAATACCTTCTCCCCCTTCAGTAGTTCATAGGGAGACAATGATTGATCCAGTTGATCTCGTATCTCCAGTTGATGTTCCCATAGACATTGTAGTAGGCCATAAAAGGCCTTCCTGGGATAGACATACTTTGCAAGAGGCAGAGGGATATGCAACTCCTCCAGGCAAATTTCAAGAGAGCAAGAAACTGCAAAGATTTTCGAGCTATGTTTCAGCCATGAGCCACATCATTGATACTGAGCCTTCTTTTCATGGAGAAGCAACATGTCAGCAGGTTTGGGAAGATGCCATGATAGAAGAGTATCATTCCATCATGAAGAATGATGTGTGGGATATTGTTTCGAGACCAGAAGGAAAGTATGCAGAGACTTCCAAGTGGATCTATAAGATCATGCATGCAACTGATGGAAGTGTCGAGAAGTACAAAGAAATATTTATGGCCAGAGGATTCTATAAGGTGGAGGGAATTGATTACGAGGAGACATTTTCTCCTGTATCCCGATACACTTCCATCCGTACGATCATTTCCATAGCAATATCCATGGGATGGAGACTACATCAGATGGATGTAAAGACAACCTTTCTCAATGGTGAGAATGAGGAAGAAGTTTACATCGAGTAGCCAGATGGATTCGTGATACATGAGAAGGAGTCTCATGTGTGCAGGTTGAAGAAAGCCCTGTATGGACTAAAGCAGACACCTTGTGCTTGGTACGAGAAGATTGATGGATTCTTGATGATTTTGGGCTTCAAAAAAAGTGTCATTGATCCAAACCTATACTACCATATTGTTGGTGATGGGTGCCTGATTTTGGTTCTGTATGTTGATGATTTATTCCTCACGATTTCAGAAAGTCTTATTGCTGAATGCAAGCATGCATTGACTTCTGAATTTGAGATCAAAGATCTGGGTATGATGCACTACTTCTTGGGACTAGAAGTATGGAAGAGGACCGATGAGATTTTCCTAAGTCAAGGAAAATATACAGTGGATATATTGAAGAAATTCGATATAATAGACTGCAAATCCATGCCTACTGTTCGTGCTCTTTTCGTCAATGAGTGAGCAAAAAGCGAGCACTTACATGCCTACTTGGGCTCTGATAGGCATGACAGCTGTAATGCAAAAGGTTAGAAAGAAAATAGTAAAGGCATGAACAAAAATTAAACAAGAAAT
>ML888558.1:0-10939 GCA_009831015.1 Picea engelmannii | reverse complement strand
GCCCTTCTCCCACCACTTGGGAAATCACGGGTCCTTCCAAAGGACTTAGGTTAAAATAATGTGCACATGGATTTTTAGGAATAATAATAAAATATTATTCCAGGCCTAAGCCCCCTAGGCTTAGCCCCTAGGCTCCTTACTCAACCCCTTTCCCACCTTCCAGCCCCTAGTTCCTTGCCCAATCTATGGACGCTCAGTCCCCCATCACTCTTTCATCGTGGTCGGTCTGCACTAGCGGTATTTATATTTTATTAATTGACCTGCATACATACAAGTATATCACAGGCTCCTGGCCTTCAACACTTAGGCTCCCTGGCCTAACAAAACTCATAAGCCTACAGCTTATACAAAACTTGGCTCACCAGCCTATAGAACATATTTACAATTCTTTGCATATAACATGATCTGTAACGAGGCTCGGCCTTGGGGACACTACAAAGGGTGACGTGGGTTGCTTTTCCAAAGAAAGATGGTCACCAAAAGTGACGAAAAAAAGATATGTAAAGGTTGGAAACAAAGGCTTTGTACAATTACCAAATGAATAAAGAATAAGTTGGGATAGTTGTGCAGATATAGAAATGGGTGCCCTAGTGTAATAGATCGTGGTTTGTGAGGGCACACATTACGTAGAGAATGGGTGGAGGGTGGGTGCCCCATAGGTGGGTTTCTGTATGAGGTAGATGAATGGAGGACAATCTGCAGATGAGAAAATTGTTTGTGGATGAAATGGATGGTGAATGATACTATGGAGGGGTAGCCAAAATAGAACCATGATGAGATATCTTGGGAGTCCATTGGGAAGGCTAGCATAATGAGAAGAAGTATGTGGTTGATTCTCTAACATGCGTATGACTATTGGGACTCCCAGCCTTAGGGGTGAAAGCAACATGAGTGTGAAAGAGACAGAGGGGACTATGATTGGGATGACTCATGTGGGAGAGAATGCTATCGGTTGACAATTCTGAAATGCAGTGCGAGTGTGAGTACTGCAGAGCCGGATTGAGGAACCCTAGAGGCAAAGATCGGAGGGTGTGACTGGGAGATGCAATTTATATTCAGAGGAAATGACTACATGCCAGTATCGATGATATACATGCAGGGGTAGTGTTGATGTATGATGACCAAGTACCTGCACACATGAAAACCGAATACCCGACGTGAACAATATTTGAAGATAAAGAACATATAACAGTTATTCAATAATATGTGAATATAAGCATGCGTACCTGAGCGTGAGTATGAGAAACAATGCTCCCTGGGGGACGAGGATGGATAGTGGCTCGAGGAATATGACTGTGTAGGTGGCGGGATCCTAGTTCCGTGGTTGAAGATGGATCGAAAAATGGACGTTAGGAGCTCCCGGAATTGAGTATGGAAGTTTGGCAAATGGGACTATATATAGCTATAGGGCCCACATTGCCACCTCATTTATAGTTGCTACCATTGTGAGTGGATGGGAGGTTTCAGAGGAGATTTGAAGATTCCAGAAGATTGAGCTAGTTGATTCAAGATCAACGAGTGCTAGGTTAGTTTTTGTATCCTCCTGCATAGGAATTAGGGTTTCTTTGTTGGGAAGGGTTGTACGGAGGGCCGTACAGGGGAATTTTCTGAGGGTGGCCCCCCCAGTGCATGGGAAATCGAAGGATTCCCATGCATGAGTGTGCAGCTATAACTTGGATAGTTACACAAGGGGGCACCCAAGTGGGGAAAATAGGTGCGCATTGGGTGTGTGCCTGTGTGAATCATAGTTGTGCATACATGCGCGACTGCGTTTCAGATAGTTGCTCATGGGTGCGCAACTGTGTCACGAACAGTCGCACCAGAAGGCGCATCTGTGTGTGTGGCAGGGGCGCATGCGTGCATCCCTATATCATTGACAGGTGCACAGGGTGTGTTTGTGGGATGAACATGCGCGTATATGTGCACGCATGTGGGGAAAACACCCGCGCCTTTGAGGAAAAGTTGAACGGTGTAAAAACTTATCTTTTTTGCAGATTTTGATATTTTGATGAGTTGTGATGGATGATCAAGTACTGTATATGTGGATGTAGGTGACCAATGGGCTATGTCAATCCATTGGAGAGAGAGGGATTGGGCACGTTTGAGGGAAGTAGTGAGGGATGAGGAGCCTGTGGTAAGGGACACTTTGGCAGCCTGTGGGCTATTGAATTTTTCTAAGTGTTCACTCGTGCAGGCGCAGGAGTACCTGATGTAGTTTTTTATTGTGATGTGGAGCTCAGACCAACAGTGCTTCATTGTACGAGGTGAGCATCTGGCCTTCACTATGGTGGAGGATGTATATTTTTTTACTGGGCTCCCTTTTCGGGGAACCCCATTACTGACGGAGCCCGTGTTACTCGGGGATGGGAAGTTGGTTGTCTTAGCCTGGAGGTATTGTTCGAGGGAGAAATTTATGTCGAGCTTTGTGGTGAGTATTGGGGCGATGGATTCCCTTATGCATCGTTGCGAGGCAACGATGGTTGTGATATTCTATGGGTCTCTCGTGACTCAGCGGATCAGTGGGGGTCAGCTGAGAATTATGCAGAAGGCACTGGGAGGTGAGAATTTTTCCTGGAGCTTGATTTTGCATGCCAAGATGGTGGGGCAGCTCAACAAATGTCGAGATGCTGACTTAGGGGATTTTTCCTTTGGGTCCATCTTGGTGGCGTGGTTCTTAGAGAGGGTGTTGATGTTGCAAACTAGAGTGTTGGTGGACGCACCAGGTGTGTGAGAGCCTCGATTGAGGTGGTGGGCGACAATTTTGGTTCGCCATGGTGGTTGGGAGGGACGCCACTATTTTATGGCCGAGGATGCATAGGTGTGGCTTCAGATGCCACAGATTATCCTCC
Source organism: Picea engelmannii (assembly GCA_009831015.1). Classification (NCBI taxonomy): domain Eukaryota; kingdom Viridiplantae; phylum Streptophyta; class Pinopsida; order Pinales; family Pinaceae; genus Picea; species Picea engelmannii. Next base: position 8,090 of record ML888558.1, on the reverse strand, counting down.
AGTTTTCATACAATGGGGTGGACTTCCGGGGGGACGCGGACATGGTGTTACTGCCCGGAGAGGTGCTCGACCAGAGAGGTATGTTGATTTATTTGTTTTAATGGTTTGATATTGAGATAGTATAACATCGATTTTATGTATGGATGGATGATGATTCACTCTTTTTCTTACTGTGTGTGCAGATGTGGGGCCTCACGGGTGTGAGGTAGATTTTATCAGAGCATCAGTTCGTCAGGGGCCAGTGAGACCACCGTGGGAATAGTCGCGGGTAGGGGGGAGACAACAATTGGATGATGTTGGGGCAAGGCTCGTTGATGAGAGAGTAGGAAAGAGGCGTTGTTTTGATGATCCAGGTGCAGGTCCATTGCATGCTCCTCTGGCGGGGGATAGGGGAGATTTTGAAGATTTTCGTCGCCCATTGGAGGTGGTATTATAGGGATTTCCCGAGGGGATGTGGGTGTGTATTCAGGATTAGGGGATCCTGGAGCATTGTATTGGTCTTCCGGCGGAGTCGCGGGCTCTGATTCACAGAGTAGCTATAGCAGGGGTAGTGATGACTGGGCAGTTTCCCCCAGGGCCTAAGGGACCTATAGCTGGTGGGGTACCTCCTCCCGAGAGAGGACCAGATGATGGTGCTCTAGAGGCACCATTAGTGTCTTTGTAATTTTGTATTTTGGTATTTATATAGGCCTACGAGCCCATTTTGTATATGGTGTGGTGACACTAGTTTTGTATCTATAGAGGTGAGGTGGTTCACCAACCTACGGATGTTGTACATGTACTATTTTTTGTAAACATTGATGGCACATTGACCGATATATATATATATATATATATATATATGGATATACATTTTAGGATCTTTGTGATGTTCACATGTAGTGATGTTTTTGAAATCTTTTTATGATGTCTAATATATATGTTATGATAGATGTTGGATGTTTTGTATATGTGTAATGGTATCTCGATGTGATAAATGCCAATGTAACAATAGGTTAGCCATATTATATGTTGTTTGATTGAATTGTCTTGGAATATGTGTAAATGTAATTGAATCAAAATGTCGAGATAAAAGTCTAACTTGCAGGTATTTGCAGAAGAGGCAAGGATCACAGACACGGTACACATTTTTGAGCTGAAGGATACTGAGTTGAGAATCAAGTAAGACGATAAGGCGACATATATGATGATGACTAGCCTTGGCTAGGAGGCCAATGAGGGTGGTGTATTATACTTGTTTGTTGGTTGTTGAGCCCAAACATATGCCGCTGGAGTGAAGCAGTTCATGTGAGGGGGTATAAAGGGCCCAAGCAGTTGAAGCAAGATTCTGTGTCCAATGGCTAGCTTTTTCGGCGTAACCGATGTCGTAGGCCAATGGAGGAGGCATATTTCAATAACACAAATGGTAGATTAGACGTAAGGCATGGAAAAAGAAGATTAAAAACTCTACAAAAAAGTGTACAAAAAGAAAAATCCTAGTGTAGAATGGCTACACTCAAGCGTAAAATTTCTTTAAGTACAACCCGTTGACGGGTTCTTTGAGAGGGTGACCTTTGGGAGAGGCCAAGATGTATGTGACTTTAGTGAGGCAATGTTGGATGATGTAGGGTCCATGCCATAGTGACTCGAATTTTCCATGGTCGAGGGTATCGTGAACGATATCGTAAGCAAGGATGAGGTCACCTTTGTTGAATGAGCGAAGGTTGACATGGAAATCAAATGTGGCCTTCGACCATTTTTTGGCTGCCTCATTATTCTCTAATGAAGATCGACAGTCTTCATCCAATGACTCTAAGTTCAACAATCGCTGCTCCATTGGAGCAGTATCGGGTAATAGCTCAATAGCGGTGCGTAAGGTGGGAATTTCGCACTCAATGGGGAGAGTGGCCTCAAACCTATGGACTAGATGAAATGGTGTGAACCCAGTGGTCATATTAACTAATGTGTGATAGGCCCATAGCGCGGGAAACAACATATGATGCCAATTTGTCTTATGTTTGTTAACTATGCGCTGCAACATGGTTTTGAGGACCTTGTTGACTGCCTCGACTTATCCGTTGAACTGAGGGTGGTATGGGGAGGCAAAATCGTGGGAGAATCCTAACCTGGATCAAAGTTTGACAAAAATATCATTCTCGAAATGTTTCCCATGATCAAAGACTAGTTGTAGTGGTACTCCAAAGCGGGAGATGACGTGGTTGAAGAAAAAATGTGTTGTTGTGTCAGTAGTGTTGTTGAAGGTAGGCATGGATTCAACCCACTTGGTGAAGTAATCGACTGCCATGACTATGTATTTGTGTGCATTTATAGATGGAGGGTTGCAAGTCATGAATTCTATGCCCCATTTGCAAAAGGGGCTGGTAGTAATGACTAGGTGTAGAAGAGAAGGTGGTGCTCGAGCTTTGGTGGCATACAAATGACATTTTTCACATCGTTTCACAGCGTGGATGAAATCGTGAAATAATGTAGGCCAAAAGTAGCCGACGCAAATGATTTTCTAAGTGGTGGACATCCAGGAGAGGTGGTCGCCGCAAGCACCGCTGTGGCAGTCATTTAATACTCTATCGGCCTCATCGATAGTTAGACATCGACGAAGTATGGTATCGATCCCTTGCCAATATAATATGTCACCGATAAGAAGGTAACGGGGGGCTTGGTGACGAATACGTCGACGATTATACTAGGAGAGGTGGTTTCCAAACTTTTTGGTTCAGAGGTAGACGAGAAGAGGCAGATCTGGAGTAGTGGTCTATTCGGGAGAGTGCTCCGAGGAGATGACATGAAAAGAAGAAAGGGGATGCTCTGGGGTGGAGGAATGCAAAGAATCTGGAGGCAAGCTCAGAAGAGCCTGCCTGCCTCAACCTCTCGAACCTCTTCCTCTTGCAGCATACCAGGTTTCCCCCCATTTTGATTTACCTCAAATTCACGACAATAGGAAAAACAATGGAAACCCAAGAAGGAGTGCATGATAATTCTTATTCAAAGAACAGGAATCGAACCAGAGCCAAAATAAAAATCTGACCAGAGGAGGAGAACTAAGCATCGAGGGATGAGAGTGCCAAGAAAAATTGAGCCAGAGGCAGAAAGTGAAACAATTTGCAGGAGGAGGCCAAGACTCAAGAGGCCGAGGGATCTAATGAGCCATGGCGTTCCTCCACGCTAGCCTAAAACTGTTGAACCTGACAAGATGATGGGACTGGGCCTTTGACCAGCCCATATCCATTTTTTCTCCCATGAACTTGAGCACCATACCATTAAACGAGTTCAAGTTCAAATTAATGCACAGGTTTCGAGGCCGAGGTATTAAAGGAATGAATTAATGGTGGAGGTGAGTGTGGCTTGCACTGGCTCAAGGTGGCGAGAGACGTGGCCATGTTTTTGTCCGTCTGGCCATCCACCCATCGTGTCCATTGTCACCCCATCTTGGGTACATTTTTTATTTTACACTACATAACCAATCATGTTTATGTCATATGAAAATAAATATTATATCTTTATGGTATTTTATTATATGAAGGATATACATTTTATATTTTACACTACACAACCAATCTATATCATAGATTTCAGCAATTAAATTTTCTACAATATCTCTTGATTCCTAAGACTATAAAAGGAAGGATTTACAACATGGAGTTTAGGGTAAATGTCTCTTGATCCCTAAGGATATATAAAAAAACTAATTTATAGAACAAGGATTTTAGGGTTGGAGGATAAAATGAAGGGACGTTAACGCTCAACATTTGGCAGTAATCCTCCATTGCAATTCATCTGGAGAAGTCAGGAGTGAAGTCCCTCACATCGGAGGTAGATTTTTCCATCTTCTTGAGAAAAGGGATGATACAAAAGAACCCATCATCACGAGCATCTCCCTTTCAGTAACAGAACTGACAATGATTCCATTATTTGGTTGTAAATGGTAATATCTTCGATTGTCATCGAAATTATAACTTTTCTCAAATCTCTCCCCAACAATAAGAGGTCTTTTACGTATCCACGCCAACGATAATACATGCAACACTCCCTACACAAGTGGTAGGTGGGGGGATCATATTTTTATTTGTGACATGAAGCATCCTGTCGACCACGAGATTTACGTATTCTTTCATAGCCACACTGAATACTAGAACTTCATAAGATCCCCAAAAGTCCCTTCATAGCTACACTAAATACTACAACTTCATAATATCCCAAAAAGGCCAATGCTCATAGCAGCTGGTTAGTCTCCCACAATTTCATGAGGACCGTTGATATTTATTTTGGATAGACGATTTGATTTACCATCAAACCTTTTGGATATTCAACTCCTTTGTGGATTCAATCCACAACTCTAATTTAATCTACTGTAGAGAAACAATCATGATTTCTCCAATCTATTTTGGAGGTTGCATCATCGTTTATAATTTGATGATGTCCTTTAAGCTTGATCATCATTGATCCTATTGTGATCGACGATGGATCTGCTCTAAATTCATAGTGTGCATTAGACCTACAATCCTCACCATTCTCTTATACTATAATATAGATTAATTCATACCATTTACAGAGATATGAAGGAATATGATTACAACATGAACCTTAGTTCCTTCAGACTTCTCACATGATTCACACACTCACTCTGCACACCTCTCTCGCACACTTACATTGTTCTCACCTATCATGCCTTCGATACAATAAGGAATTGATTGATCCAATCCATAGAGATATGATCAGATCTGACCAAAATTACACAATTACTCTAATTAACTTAAAACAACCTAATCCTGATTCTGAAAGATATGATCATATCACAGGGTCTTCACTTATTGAACTTGTGACATAGCACCTTCATTTGTAGGATATTAAATAATACCCCTAATTTCACTAGATATTAATAAATACCTCAAAAAATCCTTTTGTTGGACCCCCTCCCAATACATATTTCCAATAAAATAAACCCCTAGTTTTAATAGATACCCATTGTACCTCTCATCCCAACCCCAAAATCTACAACATATTGACTTTGTTTTTTCACAATTTTAAAACCCCCTTTATGAATGAATGTGATAAGATATTGGTCAACAACGTGAAGCCTGGGTGGATTAGATCCAAAATTAATCCATAATTTGTATAATTCTTCCACTTCCTATTACCTTCATGGAAAAAATTCCTTCTTCTCGAAAACCCTAGACTATTACAACTTAGGAAAATAATTAAAACAATTACAATTAGGAAACCTACAATGTTCCATATGTGCAATGGTAGAACAATAATGATATAGCCAACACAATACCAGAATAACACTAGAAAGAGTATTGTTGATGTAGGTGATCTCTATGAGATGATGTCTTAGTGGTTAGGGGGTTAATAATGATATAACAACGTTGTCCATAAACTACTTCATATGGTGTAATTTTAGTGGTCATGTGATAAGAAGTATTGTACCACCATTCTGCTAAGGGGAGGCATTGCACCCACTAGTGTTGTTTTTCCGAAGAAAAACACCGCAAGTAGGTTTCCAAACATTTGTTGACCACTTTCGTTTGGCCATTATAATGGGGGTGATAGGTTGTGCTCATGTTCAGTTGGGTGAACTGTAATTTAAAAATCTCTTGCTAAAATGTGATGGTGAAGGTTGGGTCACGATTAGATACAATAGAGGTGGGCATGCAATGTAAATTGAAAATATGATCAAGGAAAACTTGTGTTACTAGTTCTGATGTGAAAGGGTGAGGTAAGACATAAAAATGAGCATACTTGGAGAGGCGATCGACCAACATCGTGATGAAAGACTTGATCCTAGCTTTAGGAAGGCCCACTATAAAATCCATGGATATTTCTGTCCATATAGAAGCTGGAATGGGTAGGGGTTGTAGGGCACATGGATACTTGATAGTTTCACCTTTATTACATTGGAACACCTCACAGTTTATGATAAAGTGAAGTATATCCTTCTTCATGCCTGCCTAGAAAAAAGAACGATGGGAACGAGCATATGTCTTTTGGAAACTCTAGTGACTCGTAATAGCTGACGAGTGCAACTCATTTAAGATCCTTGGCTTGAGGGAAGAAGAGGGTGATATAACCAAGTGATCCTTATATATGAGAATATTTTCCTTCCAAGTGTATTCGATGGGAGGATTAGGGTCCTCTTGAAGGCATTGAATTAACTTGGAGATAGTCAGGTGTGTTAGTCACTCTTGGCATACTTCTTCAATTCAACCAGGGACCAATAATGATAAGGAAAAGAGTGAGTCGTCCTCCTCATGTTTTCTTTACAATGCATCAACTATTGTATTATCTTTTCCCTTTTTGTATATGATTTCGTAATCATAACCCAACTTTTTGGTCAGCCACTTATTTTTTTATGGGGAGGATAGTCATTGCTCCAAAAAATATTTCAGACTATGGTGATATGTTTTGATCTAAAAACAATGTCCCAATATATATGGTCTCCATGTGTGCACTGAATGGAGAATGGCCATCATTTATTTTTCATACGTAGATCTACCCAGATTGCGGCCACTCAATGATTGGCTAGTAAAGGCCAAAGGTCGACCACCTTGTCTGAGCATTGTTCCTATACCATTGCGAGAAGCATATTATTCCACCACAAAGGTTTTGTTGAATTTAGGAGCATGTATATAAGTATAAATTCATTAAGAACATGTGTTTCCTCCTAATAGATCACAAGTTTAAATCCAGAAGGGGGTAGGCTATGTATACCCCAGTAGACTTTACCAGTCAAATGGTTGGTTGGAGGGGGTCCCTTGTCCCAAAAATGACAACCAATATGGATTGGTTTCCTCTCTACTTAACTCAAACAGTTCAGTAGAGTTCGTCAATTGAACAAGAATTTGAATTAAAATAATTTTTTTAAATTACCTCAATTAGGCGCAAGATCTTTTCCTTGCTATGCGACCATACATTGGAACCGAGGGATTACATTCACAGGATTAAGCTCCTTATTCATATGAGCTAATGTTAGGAACCACAGGTTACTTTGCGGGGGCCTGGAGCTTCAAAATGAATCTCGAGACAGGGGGGCACCACAATCCACATTGTGTCAACACAAGGAATTCTTAATTAGCATATGTTGAAATTGTGGGGGGGTGCCTCCAAATTAAACCCTATGCTAGTTAGTCGCTCGCAATTTCATGAGGACCATTGATCTTTCTTTTGAATGGACGATCTAATTTACCATCACCCTTTTCTAGATATTCAACTCCTTTGTGGATTCGATCCATGGCTCTGACTTAATCTCTTGTAGAGAGACAATCGTGATTGCTCTAAGCTATTTCGGGGGTTGGATCACTTTTTATAATTCAACGATGTCCTTTAAGGCTTGATCATCGTTGATCCTATCGTGATCGATGGTGGATCTTATCTAAATTATCGTTGCGCATCAAACCTATGATTCTCTCCATTATCTTAACTATCACATTAATTCATACCATTTGCATAGAGAACTCATGAAATTATACAGAGAGCGTAATTCTCTGAATCAATCTTTTATTCAACATATGAAGGAATATGATTATAGCATGAAGTTCAGTTCCTTATGGCTTCTCACATGATTCACACACTCACTCTGCACCCATCTCCCACACACTTACATTGTTCTCTTCTATCAAGCCTTAGATGTAGCACCCAGAATTGAAAAGACACTAAATATCTACTAATTTACTTAATTTATGTACCAATTTACTTAATTTCAGTAAGCTCTTAAGAAGTAAAATTTTTCATAATTTGCAAAGCTATGTGCATACTTGCATAAATAAAATTTGGCAAAAAAAATATTAAATTAAAGTAAACACTTCACAATTTTAAGTTTAATACCTATCACTGATGCTACTATCTGCAGCAGCTTGAATCTTCGCTTGAAACTTCGCTTGAACACCCCAAAACCACCACCCTGTCGACCAGTACGCCTGGCCCTAGGACATCTACGGACGTCCTAGCCCTCCGAGCCCAAAACCCCTCAGCCCCGGTGTGCACTGTAAATCCCACTCTTCTCAATCAGTCTCCAAGCTCCCAAAATCTCCTCTCTTAAAACCCTCAATGAATTCCCCTTATGCCTCCATCACCTTCCCGAACCTTCACTCCTCACC
>ML888556.1:7482-20864 GCA_009831015.1 Picea engelmannii | reverse complement strand
GGGCAACGCAAAATTTATGGGTAAAACAACATCAGTACCATATACCATCTGAAATGGGGACATTCCGATGGATCTTTTTGTGCCTATTATGTTAGCCCATAAAGCATATTTCAAATGTACATGCCATGCTTTCTTATTTTCGGTCAACACTTTTTTAATTATGGTTATCAAGCTCTTATTCGATGACTCGGCTAATCCATTACCATGTGGATAGTAGGCCGTAGAATGTCCTAGTACAATGTTGTACTTTTGACAAAAACTTATCATGGCCATGGATTTGAATGCTTGAGCATTATCAGTAACTATTTTCTGAGGACAGTCAAATCTTGATAGAATGTTCTCTTCCAAGAAATTGATCACCACTGCGTCTGTTGCGTTTCGCGTAGGAATGGCTTCTACCCATTTAGTAAAATAATCGGTAGCAGTCAAAATCCACTTATGTTGAGCACTAGAATGCAGATTTATGTCACCGGTGAAATCAAGAACCCATTGTTGAAACGGGGCTTCAACTTTAACTGGAACGAAAGGCAGTGCAAGAATATTTTTCTTGCCTATGAACAATTGACAGGGGTTACAAGATCTGACCTTAACATTCACATCATTGAATAATTTTGACCAATAATATCCAGCTCTCTAGATTTTGTAGGCCATTTCTCTCCATGCATGATGTACTCCACACACTCCTTCGTGAAATTCATTTATAACTTTCTCTGTTCCGGATTCTACTAAACAGCTCAGTAAGAAATCCATAGGATCCTTCCAATATAGTTGACCATCTATGATGCAATATTTCACTGCATGTAACTTCAATTTTCTAGCTTTAGATGGAGTTAGGTCATTGGGGCATTGAAGAGTCAGAAGATATGAAACAATGTCACTATACCAAGCTGAAGAAGAGATTTTTTCTAAAATTTCGATTGTGGGTATAATAACATCAAATTCATCTATATCTAAAAATCCCTACTACTCTTGCAGATGATTTATTCCGAGTGCTTTAAAATTTTATTCAACTAATAGCTTAGCCAAACCCTGACCTCTTACAAGTTTAGTCAGTTTTACTTCCAGGTTAAACTCTTGGATTTTGGCTAACCATCTGCCCCTTTTACCATGACTATCTGGCTAAACTAATATATCTTTGACGACACTAGTTGGTAAATAAGCGATGATCTTAGAATGTAATACATAAGTTATGAAATCTTTAAGGGCCTTCACCATTGCATAAGCTTTCTTTTCCAATATATCATATTTTAGTTCAACATCTTTGAGACTTTTACTAAAAATTGCAATTGGTTGTTCGAAACCCTCATCATTATTTTGTAACAGTACGGTTGCAATAGTATGTTCATAGGCGAATGAAAAAATCAAGAATTCTTTCATATAATCTGGGCTTGCCAGTACCGGTGCTTCACCTGTAACCTTCTTAATACGTTCGAATGATGCTTTGGCTTTGGTTGTCCACTTGACCTCATTGTTCTTCTTGAGGATATCTGTAATCAATTTTACAATTTTAGCGAAGGTTGGGATGAATCTTCTTAAAAAATTATTTTTTCCTAAAAATGACTGAATCTCTTTTCTATTCTTAGGAATATTTATAGTATCTATAGCTTCGACCCTTTTTGCATCAATTTTAATTCCATCTCTTGATACTATATGGCCCAAGAGTTTACCTTCTTGCATTGCAAAATGAGATTTCTTGGGATTCAGAGACAAACCAAATTTTCGACATTTCTCAAACGTTTGTTTGAGGTGCAACATGTGCTTTGCATCAAATTTAGAAAACACAGTTAGATCATCAAGATAAACGAAAACAAACTTATCTCTTTCGCCAACAAAATCAATGTCCATAGCTTGTTGGAAAGTGGCTCCTACGTTCATCAAACCAAATGACATTTTATCATACATAAACGTACCCCATGGGGTAGTGAACGTGGTTTTCTCTTTATCATCCTCATGAACTGCAATTTGATTATAGCCTGAAAAGCCATCAATCATAGACATTCTATTTTCTCCTACCACCTTTTCCAATACATGATCCATTTTAAGCAATGGATAATTATCTTTAAGTGATGATATGTTTAAATTTTCAAAGTCAACACACAGTCTAATTTCACCATTTTTCTTCCTGACCGGAACTAAATTAGCTACCCATTCAGAGTATCTAAGGGGGACAATAATCTTAGCATCCAAGAGTTTCTTTATCTCTTTCTCTATCACATGTAGTAGTATAGGATTTATCTGTCTGAGCTTCTGTTTGAATGGTTTAACGCCTTGCTTCAGAGGAATATTGTGTTCGATTACGATGGTATCATAAGTTCTTAATTCATCATAAGAACAGGCAAAAACACCCTTGTACTGTTTGAGCAGCTCCACATATTTGCATTTTATTTCAGGAGGCAAGTATTTAGATATTTTAACCAGCCTCGAAGTTTCTTTAGTGCCTATATCGCAGTCTTCAACCTCTTCATGTTGAGGCTGTAAAGTAGACTTCAAGGGAATATCGTCATGATTAAATAATCTCTCCAAGGGAATCAAACCTTTAGGGATCTAATTATTTTTCAATGACAACATACAGTGATTAGCGATTTTATCTTGAAACTCCTGAGGATCTTCTCCTTCCTGTATAATCCAAACAGGGTCATTCTGATTTTCTTGATCAATATGCGTTTCGGAAAATTCATACACCATCTTTAAAAATTGTCTAATTTTCTCATCATCTTCGAAGACCTGCCAGTGTTGTATATTGTTTGGTATTTATGGTCTATGCCTCATTTCTATATGATACTTCAGTTTGAAAACAGTCGAAGGTACAAACGTTGAGGTTGATTTGGCCAATGAATCCGCCCGTTGATTTTTTGTTCTGGGGATGTAGTGAACATTAGCTAATGAGAAAAAAAATTCAATTAGATCCCAGGCACAATTTCTGTAAGACCTTAACCTTGGGTGTTTAGCCTAGTACGAACGATTTATTTGTTTTATAATTAATTCTGCATCACCATAGACTTCCAAGTTTCTAATTTTCAACTTCCTCGCAGCCTCTAATCCTAAGACCAGGGCTTCATATTCACATACACTATTAGTGTAATCGATGTCTCATTGTAACATGTAAGAATAAGGGATAATAAAATCATCTCCAGGTGCCACAAACAGAACTCCAGCTCCTACTCCTTCACAAGATGAACCACCATCGAAATACATTTTCCAAACTCCAGTACTATATACATCTTTATTTTATTTTTCTATTTTTTCTTTTTCTGTACAATTTTCTTCTATACAATCATTTAAATCATCATCAATGGATAAAATACAATTTCCTAAATCTTGATCTACGACATAAACAGGGTAATTATTTGGATTCAACGGGTCACTTACTGTATATTCCAACCTTGTCTCTCTGTACAATCGAGTAAACTATCCACCGAAGATCGGGATTGTAGCGTATGTCATGTCGAGTTGAAGGGATCCTCCCAGTTTGGCGCCCCAAGACCTGGATAACAACATGTCATACTTTGGACGTATATCAACAAAAACCACATCCATCAGAACACTTTTTACAGGAATCTGTGTAAGATTAACCACTAAATCTTTAATCATGCCCACACATCTAACTTTTCTCGAATCAAAAGAATGTAGATCTCTGTATGGTCGAGTAATTTCGAGACCAAGTCTATCCATAATACCTTTGGGCATTACATTATGGGAGGCTCCAAAATCCAACATGCAATTATGAAGAAGATGATCATGCACAGTTAGTGTAATGTAGAAAGGAGCGACAATATCTCTGGCACCTTCCAAATGTGGACCAAAAATTATATCTGGTTTATCATCTTCTAAATTTATGACGTCGGCCTGACTTTCAGTATCCGAAAAAATTATTATTTTAGCAATTTGCTTTCTGTATGTAGGGTTTTTTGCCAACTCAACCAGAGGTACAAGGATCTTGATCTTATTAATCTCATTCTCTAGATTGAAATTTCCCATTGTCTTATCGAATTCTCTGGTTTGGATTTCTGTCTCCCTTTTTTCTGATTTATCGGTTTGTGTTTCTTTTGTTTTAGCTGGGTTTGTTTTTACAGTCTGTATTCTGACTACTTTTGTTTTGACATTCTGTGTCTCAGCTGACAATTGAGTTGTCTCATTATCTTTGTTCTTCGACAATATTTTCTTCGATTGAGCAGTTGCGATATTTCTATCTCTAGGCCTTAGGTTATACTTATGTTGAAGCTCGAACATTATATTATCAGTGATTCCTTGATAAACATATTGTTCCGTATTATTTATGCTTTCATCATTATTAGACTAATATTCTGTATTTAGAGACTTTTCATAATCTTGTTTCGTCAAAAAAGGTTCTCGACAATCATCACCAAGATTATTCATATCTTCTTCTAACTCCTCAAAGTTTCGCAGGTCCTCTCCTCCTATAAAATTTCCATTCTTAAAGGGGGCTTGAATCTTTTGATCTTCATTCTTGGTCTGTCTTTATTGGATTTGAGGATTAGGATTTCTTCTAAAATCTTTTCTATGGAACTGATCATTCTTAGATTGGTCCAATTCCATTTTCGAGATTTTATTTGACAATTCTTTGATTATTTTTTCCATGTCATCCATCTTATCTTCTGAAGACCTCCCAGATCCAGAGGGTTGTGCTTGTTCTCTATATCATCTGATTTCTTTATTTCCCATTTCGAATTTCACTTTTAGCTTCCCTGATGCCATCATATTTGACTCAATTTCTACAACATCGTCCTGCATTTTAGTGGGGTCAACGGATCTTATTTCCCTCAACAATAGAGCAAAATCAGGCTTGAAAGCCCCGAAAAAGGTTACGTTTGCTGCAGGTTGAGAGGGTTTAACCTCAACTGGGATCTTGCTATATAATTTATTAAACATTTGAGTGAATTCAAGAACTGTTTCTAAATTTTTCTTTCTTAAAGATCCAAACTTAGTTAGATAATAAAGGTGATCTTTTCTCTCTCTCTCCCCATTGTCTGAGAAAGGCACTTTCTAACTCGTCATATGATCCTATGGAATCTTCCGACAATCCTTGGAACCAGGTTCTCACCTATCCTTCGAAGGTTTGAACTAGAAGCCTCTAATAAATGTCCTCGTGCTCAAAGCCAAGGATATCAGCGAATTGATCGAAGAAATTTATGTGCTCAGATGCGGTTAAGTCTCCCTCTCCAGTGAACTTTGGCAGTTTTTTCCTATAGTTTTCGGGTAAATCATGGAGAGGAACTGGGAGGACCAAAGGAGCATACCTAGCAGCTACTTTAGCAAAAATTATATGAGGTAGGGGTGGTCCTCGACCACCTCCTCCTCCTCCTCGAGCACCATGTCCTCCTACACCTCTGGCACTACCTCCAGCACCACCTACTCCGGTCACAACCATTGATAATTTAAGAGATGAAACTTTGGATTTATAGGAAGGATTTTCAAAAATATGTAGTGACCTTTCGGTCCCTTCAAGATGAAGCGAAAAAGGTTCAGGAGACAAAAACTCTGAAAAAGAAGGAACAAGGAAATGGGGGCTAGGTTCTTCGGATTTACAGGATATATAAACAGGAGAAACAACATGAGTCAAGTCAGGTTATAAGATATCTTCTTCAAAACCTCGAGAGGTTGGAAGCTGACTTCGGGAACTAATGAAATATCAATTGAAGCGGGTATTGAGATGGATTTTTTACCTTTATTGGTAAAGGAGATAGTTGGAACGGTCTCATATTTAATCTCGGGTGAAGCCAACTCGGGTTTTAGGGTTTCGACTTCAATTCTAACAGTAAATTTTTCTCTGGAAAAGACTTAGGTAAAATATTTTTGCGGAGTTAACTGCTCAAATAAAACCTTAGTATTAGATTTGGGTTGATAAACCTTACTTGATGATGCAATAGTCTTTTTAAGGTATCTCGTCGGATACAGGCGAAGTCTTCTTAACATCTGTATTCTTTCTAGTATTTCATCAACTAAATGCCAGTTTATCAGTTGTGGAGTCGCCAAGTGAAATATAAAAATTAGCCTTATAATGTATTCAATCTTTGTTCACTATCAAAGAGAGAAACTTACCAATGTCGTTCTCCTAGGGAAAAATAACTCTGTTTCTCCATCCCTGGCAACGGCGCCAAAAAGATGTTGTCCCTGAGTTTATACTTAAGGCTCAAAGCATAATATCAGGCATCAAGAAATAAGGAAAGTTTTAATGTTTTTGTTTTCTACCTCAGTTATGTGAGAAAAATTCCTTAAATTGAATTAACAGCATAACAACTCAGAGATTGTCTTTCATATCTGAGTTAAAATTAAAAAATATTCAATGTAATGAGAGAAAAACATAAAGTTGTTAGACAAAGCAAGGCATCAATTACAAAAGAATCTTACTTTGTAACAGAAGAAGAAAATATATTGAATAACCTTAAATGAAGCATAAAATGTAGCAATCTAATTAAGTCACAGGTCTTGTATTTACTAACAGTAAACACAGAGGAAAAATTGTTTGCTATCAGATAACTAAATGAAATGTAATCACAGTAAATGTTGTACTAAATTGTGATCAAGCATTCATCAAGGAAATATATAAAAATATGTTGGAATGTGGAAAGACAGAAGAACACATAACTCAAATGAATGAAATGTGGAATCTCTGGTCTATATTTGTATTAATCCTCAATGAGGAGAGTTTTCTCAATTACATAAGGCAAAAACCTTCCCTTTGTTCATCTTTTCAATATGTATTTATACAAAATGATTTTCAACCCTAGGCAGTTTGAATTCTCATTATTTCTAAAAAGTGGCGGTTACAAAATAAAAGACTCGGAACGCTTTGCTTAGTTTTCCTTTGTCTCTTTCCCATGCAGTACATGTTATCTCATTGGTTCTTTGAGGTACTCCCTTTTCCTCGCTCAATACATTCGACACACCTGCCTATAAATTGTGCTACTAGCATGGAAGGTTCTGTCACATCTTTGGCCTCAAAAATGTACAACTTCCTTTGTAATTGTGGCAATCTATCTTCTATCCTTTAGTCTTCAGAAGTCATTGACTGTAACTGTAGATTAGGCTTCACCAACCATCTATCTATCTAAGAGATGTCAATCTGCTTTAACTGCTAAATTTCAACCTGAGCTTCTTCTAAGCTTGCTTTGATATCAATTTGATGTTTTGCAATGTCAATTTGTCCCAGAACTTCAAAACAATCATCTTTTCCGAGGCCTAGTGATTTTTTATTTAGTGAGTGAAAAACCACTTCACAAGCCTCTTTGATTTCCTTAGCCAATATTTTACTCTCGGTTATATTGGTCTCCCATGTTTTCAATATTATGTCACCTCTGACCTGCTCTGCAACAGATAATCTGGGAATTATAGAAATTTCTTCTCTAGCCAATGACACAACCGCTTCTTGAAAAGTGATTCGAGTTGTAGTAGCCTCTCTTTCTCTGAGACAAATGTTTTCCAATGATTGATTCACAATCTGGAAATTGTTTTGAATAATTTCCACCTTATCAAAAATGCCTTGTTGCGTTGATTCTAGTTGTTTACATAATTCCAGTGCCCGTGCTTGAAAAACGGTTATATCTATAACCATACTTTCAGTCAAGTTCAACTTGGCTTGTACTTGCTTCACTAATTCACTTTGTTGAATAACCCACTTTTCACTCGCTTGCACATTCTTATGCATCTCATTAAGATTGGATTTGAGCAATTGAATTTCTTGTTTATCACTAGCTCTAGCCTGTTCAAGCCCTTTATTGACTTCATCTCTGACATTCTTTTCTGTAGTCCTTATTTGATTTTGTAATTGGCTTATCAATAGATTTCTCCGTTTCAATTGCTCTGCCAAATTCTCGACCGACCACTGATTGGTTGTAGAGAAGGTGCCTAATGAACCAGCCATTTCCTTTGTGAGCTCTGAATCCTCCAAGCTCTGTCCATAAAATATCATCCTTTTCCTTTTGGCTACTACCCCTTCTTTTTTATGTGATTATCTTCTGACTATGGCCCTCCTTTTTGTGCTAAAGAAAAAGTTTGAAGGAGGCATCTCTTCAAGCGGGATCGGGGTAAGATCGCTTGCAAATGTAATTTTAGGACCGAGAGTTTTGAAACTTGACTATAGAGGGGTTAGTGTTGTAATAGGACTGCCTATCTCTATGAGCTGCTTTCCTTCTACTCTTTGTGAGGTATCAGTAGGGGTGACTGGCGATAAAGGAATTACCATTTATTTTTGTTTTAGTATTGTCTCAGATTGAACCTTTGTCTAATGCCCTAGATATCCTACCCATGAGGCTTCTAATTCTTGTGTAGACACTTCGATATTCTTTGGAATTTCTTCGGTAGTTTGTTTACCAAAAGAATCTAGTTTAAAACCTGGAGGTATGGATCCCTACACCAGAGGGATGGTTATCAATTCTCCCTGTAGTATCTTGGGAAAACTACTCCATCTGTGCTTTTGGAAAGTGAAGAAACTGGCCTATTGGTCAGGGGATAACGCCTTAACTTTGCCTTGTACCTCCTTATAAGGTCTAATTCACCTGAATATATCGTTATATGGAGAATCTCCATGCATATATATTTTCATATTGCAATGAGCTAGGTGCTTCTCCACGATCTGGTATGCATCATGTCTTTTGAATTCAATGTCGACCAATTTGACATCCTCTAAAGTTACAACCTCTACTTTGGAATGGTCAAAATTCAACAAGGAAAACCTTCCAACCTGTAGAGGAAAGACTGGCCAAACTTTCTTCTAAGCTACTTTTAACTCTTGGCCAATGCCTCATGTTGTCATCTGGTAAGCCACTTCTCTGCACACTAGTCTGTCAGGCATAAAATTTGGGAGAGCATGAGGGGAAACCGAGCATCCAAAAACCCTGATATAGGAGAAATTTTCTTTAATGAACCAATCTACAACCTGTTTAAGGTTTCCCATAATTTGATCTAAAATCCAAGGAGGTGGATGGCCATATAGTGTTTGATGAATGGGGATAACTACATTATGACAGATTTCATAAAAAAAATCTTTAGCCTTTTCCTCCCATAGTTTGGAATGATAAAAATGGATAGGTTCGGCACTGGTCGGGTTCCAACTCCAATTCATCAATGGGAATGGATTCATAAAACAGATGGAATCCATGACATACGTAGACATATAAAAAGGGGCAGGTTGACCTTTTGACTTCACCATTTGATACTCAGTAATTTCCTTGGCTAGGTTATCAGACAACATCTTAGCCTAGTCGAAAGTGAAACCCTCGGCAACCTCATGCATGATTGATACCCATTCCACTAGTAAATGAGTAGGGATTTTCTTTCCAAATATTCTACATAGAATCATGGCTATATAGACCATATACTCATTTAATGATGTGGTGGAATAAACACCATGGGAGTCAGCTCTGAATTTTGTTGGAATTCCCCACCAGGTTTTAACTATATCTGGGTAGCTTCGGTCAAATTGCACACATTCTTTTTGTTCAAACTCCATCATGAACGCAGCATTATAAATATATTTTGGATTAGGGGATAGCTTGTACATTACTTGGAGGTGTTCCGGCCTGAAAGAGCCAACAACGACCTTTTGGTGATTGATGATGCTCCTGGTCTGCACATCGATGTTTTCCAGAACCCATCTTATCATGTCATTATATAGCATGAGCTTTGGCCGTGTAGCTATTTTATGAAGCTCAGATTCTACTATAATTCTAAGTTTGGTTCCTTGAGTGTCATTCTTTTCATCTCCAGAATCGTCTGGGAAATTTATAACTTCGTGCTCCAAGATTGCAAAAATCTACGTCTAGGATCTAATGGAATCTACAGCATGTGGCGTAGTATCAGACATAACGTCTACGTTCGGATTCGAACCTTCACCGGCATCATCATTATTTTTCGATGTTTTCCTGGGTGCCATGATGTTAGAAATAGAACACAAATACATGTTACAGAGGAGAATGCGTAAGCTTTCCTTGGATAAAACCCACTACTTTGTTGAAGGTAACAATGAAATTCAAAATAGAACATCTTTATTTATGCTCAACTTGCATTAATTCAAGTATGCTTTTATGGATGATGAATTTATTGGTTTGAATGAGGAAAGTGCATCTGGTCATACACACTCTACGCTGGAAAACATTTCCTTTGATCCATAAATAATATTATTAAATATCGACGATTTGCGATCGGGAGTTTTGGATGGAACAAAATTGAAATATCCCGGAAGCGAATGGACGAAATATTAATTTACACTGTTAATTTCCTTTTAAGAAGTTAATTAATCATGTTTAAAACTCAACACTTTCGAGAAATTGGGTTTCGGGATTTTTTAGATGTGATGAATGTAAGACCCTGGATTCCCGAAACGTGAAATGATTAACTTCTTTGACTTAGTTTAATTTAATTAATCGAGATTTAGTCTTTCGACATTTTACCGCTCATCTTTCAGGTACCATGATTTTGAAATTTAAGACATAACAAAATATCCAAAACGTGAAACTACGAAGCAACTTTCAGCGGTTTGACTCATTAATCATTTGGCGGCTCCATAAATCTAAAAGATTTAAGATGATTCGATTATACAGAAAACTTTATCAACAAAAATAAATAAATTTACTAAAGCCTAAACTTTGGAAAAATATGTGTTCTCAACAAGTTCCACATAGCTAGAAAACTTATGTGGTCTCTTTCTCTCTTTAAAAGATCCTTTGGGAGTTGCATGTCCTTCAGCTTCTTGTAAGGTGTTCCGGAGCCAAGCTTGTCTCTTCCTATTGATTGCATCTTCTTTGGGTGGATCTACAGGTCTCTCTGACTCTACCATCTCATTCTGAACTTCTGGAATGAGTTCCTCTGGTGTAGATTCTTCCATGATTGCTTCCCTTGGAGCCTCTCGCTCCTCTCGGTCCTCATCTATGTTAGACTCCCTTGATCTTTTGAAGGCTTCATTTTCATCAAATGTTACATCCCGACCGATTTCAATCTTTATCTATCCTAGAATGTATATTTTGTAAGCCTTTGAAGTCTCATTGTATCCAATGAATGTGCCCTTCTTTCCTAAAGGTTCCAGCTTCGTTCTCTTTTCCTTTGGAACATGTATAAACATTGGACAACCAAAAATCCTCGAGTGATTGATTTTTGATTTCTTTCCGGTGAACACCTCTTCAGGTGTCTTGTTCCCCAATATCTTGTGAGGACTTCTATTCTAGACATACAAAGTTGTACTGGATTCTTCTGCCCTTAAGTGCATGGGTAGGCCATGGTCATGGATCATCACTTTCGTTGCTTCTACAATGGATCTGTTCTTTCTTTCTGCAACCCCATTCTGTTGGGGGCTGTAGGGATTTGTTATCTCCCTCTTAATCCATGCTTCTCCGCAAAAGTATTTAAACTCCTTTGAGGTGTACTCACCTCCATTATCTGATCTCAAGATGTTAATCTTTCTTTCAGAGAGATTTTCAACTAAAGCCTTGAATTCTTAAAACTTGTTGAAGACATCATCTTTTGTTTTCAAGAACAAGGTCCATGTCTTTTGATAATAGTCATTTATGAATAAGACATAGTATACAAATTTTCCTAAGGATGTCACCATCATTTATCTGCATACATCGGAGTGTATGATGTCCAAGATACCCCTAGACCTACTGTCACTGATAGTAAAGCTTCCCTTGACATTCTTTCCAAGTGCACAACCTTTGCATACTCCATCATGTTCTACCTAAATGTCAAGTAGACCTGTAACCATCTTGCCCAGTATCAGTAGTGCTCTATAGTTTATGTGAGCAAGTATTCGGTGCCATAACTCAATTGAGCTAACACTATTGTGTACAAGGGCTTATTCTTGGTGTCCCTTCAATTTGTATAGTCCTCCCTCTCTGACACCAATCACGATAGATTTATCAATGCTTGAATTCTTGGGCCATAGAAGAACTTGGCCATCCACAAAAGCTACCCTAAAACCTTTAACTTCTAAAGCAAACATGGAAACTAGATTCTTCTTTAAGTTTTGTACAAACAAAATATCCTTAATTAAAAGACGGTTACCTGAGTCAAGTTGTAGGGAGGCTTCTCCAATTCCTTTGATTGCATGCTTGGAATCATCCCCAAGCTCCACTTGAAGGGATGAGTTGTTTTCCGTCAGATTTGAAAGAGAGTTTTAGGATCCGGTCATGTGCTTCGAAGCACCGCTATCTATGAGCCAAGTGTCACTCCCTTGATTGATGGTTCATGTGAGTGTTGAAACAAATAAAAATTCTTCATCCTTTGACTTGTGCTCTTCAGCTTCTGTTGTATGTGCATGGCGTTGCTTCTTCTTTCCATTTTCATGTTTATGAGGGCATTGTGAGGCATAATGTCATGTATTCTTGTAGTTGTAGGATCTGATATTTGACGCATCCTTCCTTTGGCATGGTTTCTTAGACTTTTTTGAGCTTCCTTCTTCCATTTCATTTCTCTTCACTTGAGAAACAAGTGCTTGATTTTCATCATCATTTGTCTTCTGTGATTTGGATATCAACCTAGATTCCTCTTGGGTGCAGTCTTCCCATAGCTTGTTGAACTTGGGAAATTTGCTTCCGGTGCAAATCCCTTGAAAAAATGGATCCCAATAGCAGGGAAATCCATTGAGTGTAGTAGTCACAAGTTCAACATCTTCTACTAGATCTCCGATGGTTGCTAACTGGTCCTTGATATGTGATATCCTCATAAAATAGTTAGCTACTATTACTGACTTGTTCAGTGTCACGTTTCTGAGTTGATGCCTTAGAGTAATCTTTTGATTGATATTCTTACTTTCATAAAGTCTAGTTAGGGCATCAAACATTTCCTTCAGTGTCTTCAGTTCTAATACATTAGGTATTAGATGATCCTTTATTGAGTTTGTCAAGATCCTCTTGGCCTTGACCTCATTCTTCCTGAACTTTACTTTGGTGTCTTCTTCCGGTTCTAGAAGCATCTACTTGATGTGATCTAATAAATCATTCTCCTCTAGAATGAGGAGAACTTTGTGCTTCCAGGATCTGAAGTTATCTGCTCCATCCAATCTATCTTCAACTCTCATGCTAGTTGACATTTTCGCTGGTAGAAACCCTAGCTTTGAAAAACTTTAATTTTTCAAACTTCACCAAAATGCAAACTGAGAGTTGTAGGGGGTGTGCTAAGGTAGGGTGCACTAATCTGTGTAAAGATAAGTCCCAATGCCTTTGGAACTAGTGCTCAACGATCTTGATAAATAATTTATGGTGTAGCGACAAGGTGATGTTGCAAATGATCTTCCTTCCAATGGTCAAACTATTCTGAAGGTAACCAACTCTGATACCATGTTGGATTTTCTTTATTTACAAAGCATTAGAGTTACCAGTGTTATTTTACTTATTTACCATTAAATTATATATATCATGTACTGAGCAATA
>WSFP011506913.1:0-13382 GCA_009831015.1 Picea engelmannii | reverse complement strand
AGAAGGAAGAAGAAGAAATGAGAGAGAAGATATTGATAGATCATGTTAAGGAAAGAACTAACGATCTAAACCATCTTGAGGGAGAGTTTGGTGAAGAAGAGAAAGGAATTGAAGAAGAAATAATCACATTAAAAATTCATCTTGAAGAAGCGAAAAGAACAGAAGATCAGATGAAGAATAAAAAAGAAGAGGTTCTCACATTGAGAAGTAAAATCGTCAAGTTTAACAAGAATGTTGAAGAGACAAAAACATCCACATTAGTTATAGATAATGAAGAGAAGCAATCTAGGTTGATAGAAAAGAAAAATGAAGAAAATAGAAAGAGTTATGCGGAAGTACTCAAAGGAAGGAATCATGGTCAACCATAATCTAAGAAAACTATTGAAGATACATCTTCAAGAAGACCATCCATGTTCAAGCCACAAAGAATCTTCATTCGTGATCATGATCAGTCAAGGCAGAAATTCAGAAGGACTACACCACAAACAAGATCATTCACTCCCAGGTATGCAAATTTATTTTATGGTCATTGTTTTTATTGTACTAATTTTGGACATAAGGTTGCAGATTGAAAGGATTATAAAATAAATGTTCAAGAAAGAAGTGAATATGTGGCCCCACGTAACATTGAATGTTACAAATGTCATAACTATGGACACACAACTAGTGATCGTAGAAGCATGATCGATACTTCCATAAAAGAGAACACTGATATCCAATATAAGAAAGTATGTGTAAGAAAACATGAAGAACATGTGAACAAAGACCAAGTCCCAGAGATCGCAAGATTGGTAGTAAAACAAGATGAATAAAATTCTACAGAGAAAGATGTCATATACAAAAAGTTTTGGAAAATCACTGAATGAAAAGAAGGACATGTAAATATGAAAGAGGTTCAAGAGATTGTACTTTAAGGCATTGTAGTGAAAGATGAATCCATAGAGAGAAAGAAAGAAGTCAGAGCTCAGAGAGATGATGAATCTACCAATGAAGATGAATATACATCATAGTAGGAATTGGGTAAAATCATGAATATGGGTAAGACTTTCATGACAATTGGGTCTCAAAAATTCCTAGCAGAAATTTTTCGACCAAAAAAATGTTTCTAAGAATTTTTTCGGATGAACATTTGCACGTCAAATTGAACGGTGCCCTTGAAATTCATGTACAATGTTTTTTGGATGAATTATTTTCCTGTGGTAAGCATATTTCAACCGAAATAATTTTCGTCCAAAATGTTTATTTTTAACGGATTCTATTAAAAACTAGGTTTCAGCTGAAAGAATATTTCAGGCGAAAACCTGAAAATGGGATTGTTTGCAGGAAACTGCAAATTCTCTCCATATTACCTGATCTTTTGAGGTAGAAAACTCCTACAAATACTTGGAATTTAGTTTTAGAATTGATACCAACATTTTTAAAATCAAATCAACTTTCATTGGATATAATTTGTTTTCATTTTCATTGTTTTTATCTAACTTTATTTAATTTTATAAAAAAATCACTACATAATATTTTTAGGTGAGATTATGATTCAGTGAAATGAAACATCCATATATCTAAAAATACACAGTGGAAAATTATGGAAAATTTATATTCATAATCCTTAAACTGTTCTCTTCAAAAGGGTATTTTTAGATTTTACTTTTAAGTAAAAATTAAGATACATACAAGGTGTAGGAAAACATGTGTTTAAAATATACAACATTTTCAGCTTGGTCAACTTCAAAAAGTTCTAGAAATTATAATATCCATCCGTTAGATTCAAAATTATAGCCATAATAAAATAGAGTCTCTGTAGATTGTTGAAGTATATTTGGTTTCTTAAAAACATAAGTTTAATAATATATACATTGTTGTGGGAAAAAATAACTCATTATCATTCCTTTCATGTTTAAGAAACATACTGTTAAACAATTGTCAAATTGACATATCAAATCGTAATAAAAAAAAAATTGAAAAATAGTCATGGAAGGCTAACAAAATTCTTCACAAGCTTTTTTTTTATTGTAAAGTGAAATTATAAATAAGAAAAATACTTTGGTATGCCAGAATTTGAAGAATTTGTGTAAATACAGTTTTTTTTTCTCATAAAACAAGCAACAGTGTTACCCATCTTCATGATTTTACCCAATTGTTCTGAGCCATCCATCTTAGAGACTCCTAGGTAATATGAATATTAGGCAGAGGGATTCTATGTGATAGTTTTGATAGACCAAAGAACCATCCTTCGAGAAGCTTTCATAATTTGAGTAGATAGATTTAGTGCCTTTAGATAGCAGAAGTATAATATGATAGATTAATCAGTTGTAGCAGTACATCATGATTGTACAGTGACATATGAGTCAAAATTATGGATAGTTGTGTAGTAGAGTCTTGAAGAGTATGGACATATATGGACGTGAAATCAGTTTTTCTGAATTGGGAACTTGAAGAAGAAGTCTACATTGAATAATTGGTTCCTAGAGCATGGTACCCTAGACTGGATAAATATCTACAACAGGAAGGGTTCAGAAAAGGAAGTCCAGACATCAACCTCTACATCAAATATATACAGAATGAATTTGAAATGCCATTACTTGGAGAACTATCCTTCTTTATGGTTCTTCAGATATGTCAAAGAAACCAAGGAATTTTTATTTCTCAAACTAAGTATATCATAGAAATGATAAAGAGGTTAGGAATGGAAGATTGCAAACTAGTTACCACTCCTATGCAAACTAGTTGCAAGTTGAGAAAAGATGAAGATTCAAAGTCTACAGAGGAGAGGTAGTACAGGTCAATGATTGGTATCTTAGTATATGTGACAACATCCATACCATATGTAATGCAGGCAGTAGTGAAGAGGATTTTCAGATATCTCAAAGGAACATAATAGTTTGGATTATGGTATCCAAAAGGAAAAAATATATCACTTATTACCTACACAGATGCATATTGGGTAAGTTTCATTGATGACCGACGAAGCACCAATGGAGCAACGTTCAACTTGGATGAGTGTTTAATATCTTGGCTAAGAAAGAAACACTCATCAGTATCTTTATCCACAACTGAATAAAAGTATATTATAGCAGCAGAATGTTGTACTCAAGTTCTATGGATGAAGAAAACTTTGAAAAATACACAGTTTGAGTATAACGAGCCCACTCCAATATATTGTGACAATACAAGTGCCATCACTATCTCAAAGAAACCGATGATGCACTCCAAGACGAAGCAAATTCCAATAAATTATCACTTTCTATGGGAACAGGTTATAGAGAAGAACATCATAGTTGAGTATGTGGGCACAAAAGAACAAGTGGAAAACATCTTTACAAAATCGCTTCCACGGAAATCCTTTGAGTATCTTCTCCATAGACTCAGAGTAATTTATACTCCAAAATGAATGCTTTTGAATGCTTATCTTATAGGTCTTACATTTACATGAGCAAGTACCATAAAGAGGATAGTTCAGGTTGGGAGATCAGTTTCAGGAAGAGTTCAGTCAAGGGGAGTAGCCCCGGATGGAAAGATACATTTTCCATTGATGAAAAAGGGGGAGAGATTTATCAGATGCAAAGGTAAATGCTTGGAGAAAGAGCACAGAGGCATGGTTCTAGGGGGAGCGATGGTCACTGGGGGAGCATGAGTGATATGAATTCAGTATTGTAGCAGAGTGTTTCCATCAATTCTAAAGGGGGATATTGTTTATTAATTGGGTTGGTTTTCATTGATGTCAACCCTTGAAGAAAGTCTGGTAGCAATTTTCGGTAGCACAAAGGTTTGGGTAATGGAGCCAAGTTTGTTTGATGGATAATGGTATGAGGTTTGATATATTTGTAGGAAATAATATTCTAGATGGATAGTACATGTCATGTCATTTCCAGTGGTATGTGGAACGTCACATAATGCCTCACGGTTAGAGAGTTATGGCCATGTGAAGTGGGAGAACCCTGATGAGTCATCTAGAAGCCCCAAAAGGTCAAAGTAGTCAAAGTGGTTGGAAAGAAGAAATTATTTAAAAAATAAAGTGAAGTTATGAGTGTACTATAAGCCAAAGTGGAAACAAATGAAATTATTTAAATAATAAAGTTAACAGAGAAATTACTAAGTGGACAAGTGGTTAGAAGGGGGTTAGCTCTAAAATAAGGAAAGTGGTTTAAGATATTTTAGAAGGTAAGTAATAAAGTGAAGTGATGAGTGTACTATAAGTCAAAGTGGATACAAAAGAAATTATTTGATTAGTAAATTTAGTTGATAAATTACTAAGTGGACAAGTGGTTAGAAATGGGTTAACCCTAAAATAAGGAAAGTGGGTTAAGATGGTTAAAAGGTAACCACTTGAGGAAGCTACATGAAAGTATAGATAAGAGGAAATGCTCTCTCATTTTAATCACACTTGAGAATATTGAATATCTACAAGAGAATAAGGTAACCAAAGGATATCTAAGCCAAAATTTAGAGGGAAGGTGAAGTAAAGAAGACCTAAATTCAAGGGAGGATAAATACTTTTGATGATGCTTTCAAAGGTATGTTATTTATAGGTCATCTCACCATTCTTGCAATAACATTTTTTCTAGAATGATTCAGACCGTGAAATTGGGATTTTGTTGGGAAAACATATCCAAGTAGTTGTGATAAACTTTTCATCTTGTGGGTCATTGTATTTTTGGATTTGCACTCCATGGAAAATAGGGTTTGTGGGTAGTCCTAAAATTAGTCTAACACAAGTGTTTTGGGTAAAAACGTCATAAATTATTCATAAGATATCCAAATTTTTTAAGACCAAATGTATTGGTTATATTACAGTATATAATTTTTGTATACCTTTTTAGATCCATACAACAAATATTCCAGGAGAGGCATGCTATACAAGTACTCTCTCTAGAATAAGCCAGAATTCAACAAGGTATGCCATTTTTGCTATAACTCCTTTTGTGAGAGGTTCTAAGTAGTGAAATCTGGAGGAATTGCATAAAAGAAACACAAGAATATCATGTACTATTTTTAGATCTTTATTCATTACAGAAAATAGTTATGATTATTTGAAGTTAGGTTTGTTGACTAATCCAAAACTAGTCATGTGAGACTAAAGTAAAGTATGATGAAAAGGACAGTCTCTTGTTGTTAAAATTAAGTAAGGTTTGTAGGTATGTGATCATATACACCAGGTATGTTACAGAGTTAAAAATCATATTTGGATGATAAAATTGATGTGGTATTTTTGGTTGAGGTATGTTATAGATAGAGGTTGTATAACAGTGAGGCTCTGGCACATGGTTTCATGTAATGGTTTATGTTATTTGGTTGCTCGAGAAATTTTTGATGGTTATATTAGTATATGTATTTGGTATATGGTTGAGGTACATGTTGGGTACATCGTTGAGATAAGTAGTTGATGAGTTGGCACATACATGAGGTGTGTAGTTGATGATGTTGGTACATCTTGATGAGTCATAATTTATGTGTATTTGATGCATGCTTAGTACATATTTGGTTCCTGGTTGATGCACTCATTGATGGTACAGGTTGAGGTACAAGTTGGTGCATGGTTGATGCACTTGTTTAGGGTACATGTTGATTACATGTTGTTTAGTACAGGTTGTTACAAGTTGGTTGGTTGCAGTTCAGTGGTACAGGTTTTTACAATGGTATATCTCATAGTGATAGTTTGACAGTGGTTCTGTAGTGTCACTTTTCGCAGCTCAGAGCTTACTCGCGCTCTGATACCAGTTTGTAGTGTCACTTTTCGCAGCTCAGAGATTACTCGCGCTCTGATACCAATTTGTAGTGTACCTTTTTGCTTACCGAGGCTTTTAACGCTCTCAGTACCAAACTATACACACTTCTTACACAACTCATACTGGAATTATAGAAAAACACATGCATTCATAATTAAACACATTTAAATCTTAGAGTAAACATATGGTTACTGTTATAGTTAAACAATCCATAGCTTTCAACAACAATTCATTACACAACGGAAAACATCATAACAGATCCAGTATAGTCATGATAAAACATGGTAAACATGTAATTAAACACTTATCTTGTGACAATGGAGAAATCCACCAACCAAGTGCAGGCCTTCCAAGAACCTCCCAGCCTTAGACCACACTGTTCTTCAGCTCAACAGTGGGTCACCCCCGAGCTAGGACCGAGCTCCACCCCAAGGTAAGGAATCCTAGGCTAGGCTGAGGTTACAGGGAAGACATAACAGAAATATCTGGAAGGATTCTTCCCAGAGATACCATCTTATGCCCACTACTACCAGACCCTCATTCCCCACATGCCTGTTCCACCCGGGAGTATACACCTTCACACGCACAGTCCATCGGTGCTAACCTCCCCTTCTGGGTCTTGGAAACAGGCCAGATCAGGAAGTCTCAGAGCCCGTAGCTGGTGCTAGACACTCTCTGGAAGAAAACACTTCCCAGCAAACTCTTTCACCTAGAAAGAGTTGCTCGCAGGCCTGACAACCTCCCTCTTCAAACCACAATAACCTGCCTCACCTGGAGAGAGGTTACACATAGGCTAAGCACAAATTCACATTGGCCAGTAAGCCACGCGCAGTCTAGCATTGCATGGCCACAACATCCAACTGGGAAAACAGACATGGGCTTCCCAAACAGGCTCAGAAATCCCAAAATAGACTCACGGTTTCGGTTTCAGGATTTCACAAGGTGTACAGAGATTCCACTCACAGGTTTGATGGTTCATAACAGAATGTACGAGCTATCTCAGAACGACACAGGCTTTTGGTTCAAGGGGTGTACGGTTCAGAAGATGCACGAGGATATCTTTGCAAAGGTTCGACCCATTCACGGTCAGACAGTCCGCTAGAATTGAGAAGGAACCTACGCAGCAGTTGACAGGAATGGGAGCGGAACCCCCAACATGGCTTGCTTTGGCAGTTTTAACTGCATGCACATGGGTTGACACTTGTCACCCATGAAGCTCATTCCTTCACGTTTGGAAGTCACTCACCCTTCCAAAGAACTTAGGGTAAAATAATATGCAGATGGCTCTTTTTGGAAATAATATTAAAATATTATTCCAGGCCTAATCCCCCTAGGCTTAGCCCCTAGGTTCAACACTCAGCCCCTTTTTCCCACCTTTTAGCCCCTAATCCGTTTCCCACTCTGTGGACTCTCAATCCCCCATCACTCTTTCATCGTGGTAGGTCTACACCTGGTGGTGTTTATATTTTATTGAAGTGTTGCATACATACAGATATAAAATCCAGGCCCTTGGCCTTCAACCCTTAGGCTCTCTGGCCTAATCAGACACATAAGCCTACTGGCTTATACAAAACTTGGCTCACCAGCCTATAACACATATTTACAATCTCTTTTAGTTCATAGTTTACATCAGGGTTTGGCCTTGGGGACACTACAATCCCCCTCCGCTTATTTTTGCACTGTCCTCAGTGCAACTTACACTGTCTCTGCAAGCCTTTCAAAATATTCAAAAAGGTGCGGGTGCTCTGCCCGCATAACATCTGCATGCTCCCATGTCGGGTCCTCAAGACCGTACCAGGTCCACTGGACCTTTACAAGCTCTATAGATCGATTCCGGAGCTATTTGCTTTTCCTATCCAATATGTGCACAAGATGCACTTCCAGGACACCTTCTGGTTCCACCTGAATCACATTCCAATTGATAACATGATTAGCATCAGGTACATATTTCTTAAGCAGTGAAACATGAAATACATTATGTACATTCATAGATGCAGGTAATGCAAGCATGTATGCAACCGGCCCAATCCTTTCCAAGATCTCAAATGGCCCACAAAATCTTGCTGCCAACTTGGCGCAACTTCCCAGTCTCAGGGAACTCCTGTTAGTTTTCACTTTCAGGAAAACATGATCACTCACTTTTAATTCTTTATGGGTTCTGTTACTATCAGCGTAACTTTTCTACCTATCCTGGGCAGCTTTCAGATTCTGTTTGATTTTTATCATCTGATCTTCCATTTATTTGAGTAGTTCGGGTCCTACTACTACCCTGTCAGTTGGATTATCCTAGCTCACTGGAGTGTTGCACTTTCTACCATATAGTGCTTCAAATGGGCTCATCTTCAGTGATGCATGATGCCCATTGTTGTAGGCGAATTCTACCAAATGCAGGTAGTCTTCCCACCTTGATGGTTTATCCATCACATACATTCTCAGGATGTCTTCAATTACTCTGTTCACTCTCTCTCTCTGTCCATTAGACTCAGGATGATATGCTGTGCTAAAGTTCAGATTCGTTCTGAATCCTTTGAATAGTCCTTTCCAGAAATTTGAAGTGAATTCCGGGTCCCTATCAGACACAATTGTCTTAGGAATGCCATGCAAGCGTGCAACTTCTTTTAAAAATATATCAGCAACATCTGTTGCTCTATGGGTGGTTTTCAGTGGGATAAAATGGGTAGCTTTAGTAAGCTTGTCCACCACCACCATGATTGAACCATGCTGCTTGCTTGTTCTGGGAAATCCTGTGATAAAATCCATTGTTACCACGTCCCATTTCCACTCAGGAATAGGTAAAGGCTGCAACAACCCTGCTAGGTTTCTATGCTCAGCCTTAACCTTTTGGCACTCCATACATCTGGCGATGTATTCAACAATTTCTTTCTTCAAACCCGGCCAAAAATAATGGCTTTTGACTGCTGCCATAGTCTTCTGATATCCAGGATGTCCAGCATAAGCCACATTATGCATCTCCTTTAGAATTTCCATCTTCAATTCTCGGTCATTAGGTACATACACTCTATTTTTATATAGAAGTAAACCACTAGTTCCCAAAGTGTAACTTTCCTGGGTCTGTGGTCTCTCACGCTGTTGTAGCTTTGCTACAAGATTTTTGTACTGCAAATCAACATTGACAACTTCTAAAATTCTGTCTTTCATCTCAGTTTGGTACATGCTAATGGATGTAGCATGTAATTCCTGCACTTTTCTGTTGAGTGCATCAGCCAACTTATTTTATTTCCCTTTGATATGCTTGATATCAAAGTCATATTCACATAGAAATTCCAGCCATCTAATTTGCCTGGCATTTAAGGTTGGCTGATCAAATAAATATTTCAGACCGTTGTGGTCTGTTCTTAATTCAAATTTCTTGCCCATGAGGTAATGTCTCCATTTCCTCAAGGTGTGGACAACTTCTTCCAGCTCTAAATCATGAGTGGAATAATTATTTTCATGCTCTTTCAACTTCCGGGATTCATAGAAAACTACAAATCCTTCTTGGCTGAGAACTCCTCCCAACCCTTCCTTGCACGCATCCATGCACACTACGTATTCTTTGTTTGGATCTGCAATCCTCAGGATTGGAACACTAGTGAGAAGCTACTTCAATTGCTGGAAGCTTCTCTCACATCCTTGAGTCCACTGGAACTTCTCCCCCTTCCTTTGCAAGGAAGTGATAGCATGATCTATCCTTGAAAATCCGGCTATGAACCTCCTATAATAGCCTGCCAGACCCATAAAGGATCTAACTTCTGTCACATTTCTTGGCGCTGGCCACTCTTGAATGGCCTATACCTTCTCAGGATCCACAACGATCCCTTCATCAGATATAATGTGTCCCAAGTAATGGATCTGCTTTTGGTAAAATGAGCACTTGCTCAGTTTTGCATACAGCTGGTGTTCTCTCAACACCTGCGGTACCATTCTAAGATGTTGTTTGTGTTCTTCCTCTATCTTGGAATACACCAAGATGTCATCCAAGAATACTATGACAAACTTGTCCAGATAATTTTTGAACACTCCATTCATTAAGCACATGAAGACAACAGGCGCGTTGGACAGTCCAAACGGCACCACTGTAAACTCATAATGACCGTACCTTGTTCTGAAGGCGGTCTTGCTGATGTCTTTATCTTTTATCCTCACTTGATGATATCCAGATCTGAGGTATATTTTCGAAAATATTTTCGCATCCTTCAACTGATCAAAAAGATCATCAATTCTTGGCAGAGGATATTTGTTCTTGACAATGACTTTATTCAACTGTCGAAAGTCAATGCACAGCCTCAACGTTCCATCTTTCTTCTTCACAAATAGGACCGGGGCTCCCCACGGTGACACGTTGGGATGAATGTACCCTTTCTTTAGTAGCTCTTCGAGCTGCATTTGAAACTCTTTCATCTCTAGTGTGCTCATTCTATAAGGAGCCTTTGAAATTGGAGTTTCTCCTGGCATCAGATTTATAGAGAAATCGATGTCCCTCTTCGGAGGTAGTCCAGACACCTCCTGAAACACGTCCTCAAACTCTTTGAGCACCCTGTGGTCTTCCAAATTCGAGACCACATATTGGAATACTTCTTCCACTCGAGCTGTAAATGTTTGACAACCTTTTCGGTAACATTTCTTCAGCTGCATGGATGATATTTACCTCACAGCCACGGCTCTGGGAATTCCTTGGATGGTTACCTGAATATCTTGTTACAGCAATCCAGAAGGGCATGGTGTTGGTTCAACTAGTCCATCCCAATTAAGCAATCATATGAGCCTAAAGGTAGAATGTTCAATTCAGACTTAGTGTTCATTCCATTCATGTCCACTGAATAGGACTTAACCAATTCAGTGACCTTCCTCTTGGTCCCTGTGGCTAACTGCACTAACCAAGACTTCTCATGTTTTCTTCTCATTAGATGCATACTTTCTACCACTCTAGGATCTACATAACTATGGCTAGCCCCTGAATCAATCAAAATAACAAGTGGTTGGTTGTTAATCATACCTTCCACTTCAATCATGTGTGATTGAAATTCTGCCTACTTATTGTCCAGGGCTGCATAGATCCTTGACATTCTGCTACCCATATCCTCCACTGTTTCAGCTTGATGAACAATATGTACAGTTTTCGCTTTACCATTTTTATGGGGACAATATCTGTACTTGTGGTTTCCTTGATAGCCCCAACACTGAATGGGCACCTGTCTCTGCCTTTGTGGTCTTTCTTTAGTCATTCTCGGCTCTCTAAACGATGGTTGTCCCTGAAAACTATTTCTGTAAAAGGAAGGTTTGCTTTCCTTCTGCCTCTATTCCTTCTTAAACCTCTTCTGGTCGTCCCAAGCCTTCCGAAAGGTAGGCTTTTCTCTTTTCTATTTGTATAGGCACTTTTCCCTTCTTATGGTTTCTTCCATGGTCTTAGTGATCAAAATCTGGACCAGGGGTCTAAAATTTGCTCAATTTTCAAAGTGCTCGGAATGCAACGAAATTGGTGCCATTGTGTCCGTCTCGTTCTCCTGATTCCGGCGGTATATTTATTTTCGCAAACGGAGTCCGTATGGAGAAGTTATCGAGGTATGTTCGCCGAGCCAAACAGGCAAAATTTTGATGTTGACTGTACCTGTCCGTACAGTCCATATAGGACACGTTGTAGGACCGTACAACCTATGTGGCCTGTCCATACAGGACACGTGGCGGCTCCTGGGCGTGACACGTGTCATGCATATATGGCATTTTCAGCGTATGGTTGACCAATCTTGAGGTGACACGTGTCACCACTGGATGGGTGACACGTGGCACATGCTGACGTCATCATCCGACGTGGCCCAGGATGACGTGGTGGTTTGTGGTTCGTTGGCAGTTTGATGATGTGGCGGTTTGTGGTTCGTTGGCAATTGGACGAGTAATATTTGGACACGTGGCACATTGAAGCGAATGGAAAGGTGCCACGTGGCCCAATGAAGGGCTACCACGTGGCACCCCTATTTTGACTATTGGGTTCGGTTTATTAAAAGTTGATGGAGGCCGAGGGGTTCGACCCCCGGACCTCCCCCACCATTGAAAGATTTTAACAAAGTCCGCCAATCGTTAACCCACGCATTTGTTGTTATTAAAAATATGGCAAACAATACATTTAAAGTTGCCTATGGTTTCAAACGGCGAGGGTTAGGGCTGGGGCTAAGCCCCAGCCCCCGGTCACACTATGTGTATACGACCATACTCTCCGGGTTGGCGCGCGCGGGGGAAAATTTGGTGGATTAAACCCGTGGTTTCATTGCCAATCATACGACCAACACTTTTTGAAATGGCGCGCGCGGGATCCTTTGTGTTTTAAAACACGGTTCTATGCACATCCATATGACCCACAGTTTTATAAGTGGCGCGTTTTCGGGGCGGAGTCTGCCTTTTTTGGCATTTTGCTATTTTTAGCTTGGCTAACTCCCGCTACTCCAATTTTGGTGGAGTTTTGTTGGGGAAAAGAGGGGGGAGTTAGTTATTGAGATATCTTTTGCTACAGGAAACCATTCTTGACGAATTTTGGATGGATTTTGGGTCTCTTCGACCTTCTGGAGCCAATGGAGCAGGTTTCAGAGCCATCTAAGGTCATTTTTAGGTGATTTTTCTTCGTGGAAGTTCCAGGGCCACCAGGGCCATTTCAGTGCTTGAGCTGTTTGGGGGCTATGTTCAGCCATTTTTGGTGATTCAAAAGCCTATGTCTGCTATTTTTGACCTTATGAGTCTGATGGAAGAGGTTTCAGAACCATTTGAGGTCATCTTCACCTCAAAATTCTCCATGCAAGATTAAAGGGCCACCAGGGCCATTTGGGGAAAGTACTGTATAAGGTACATTTTCACTGTTTAGTGTTTGGGAAAGAGCATGTTCAGCTAATTCCTATCTTCTGATTCTGTATTTATAGTCAGAATTGTCTTTAGAGACACTCATATTCTTGTATTAGCATTTGTAGCATTTTTAATACAAGAGGACAAGCCTAGTTTGGGAGGTTTGGTCCAGCAGATGTAGCCCAAAGGGGGTGAACTGCTTTATCATCTTGGTATTGCTGTGATTTTGATGTGTTATTGTTGCATGTTATATTGTTGTACATTGGTTTATAACACATATTCAAGAATTTAAAAGAACCTTTCTTCTCACATGAAAATTGACAATAAGAAGCAAGAACCTAACACATAAACAAGTTGCACATTTTAACACATGAAGCAAGGTCCTGTTAAGAAATATTTTATGAGGTAGAGGGTGCTTGCATAGCATAACAAGTCAGCCTTCTATTTTCAGATCAGGTTGGTATCAGAGCACAGTTTATTTTTCTCATGTATTTGCCAATGATTGCTTGAGTTTTAGCTGTTGGTATTTGTGCAAGATTTGTGTGGAAGTTTGATTTCTTGCAAGTATGGAGGAAGCTTTAAGCATGGATAGTTCTCCTACATCTTCCAAATCTAAGTTTTGTGATAAAGAAATGTTTAATGCATTGCTAACCATGAAGGATATGGTACATGTGTTGTGGAAAGATATGGAAGAGAGCATTGTCCTTCAAGAGCAGTTGGTGGCCATGAAGGAGGAAAAAGAACAACTTCTTGAAAAGTTGCAGGAGATGGAAAAACAACTCCAAGAAGCAAAAGAAACCCTTACACAGTACATGCATGCACATGAGGTAT
>WSFP011506912.1:0-13383 GCA_009831015.1 Picea engelmannii | reverse complement strand
TATAAGCACAAAGAACAAAACTTAGGAATTATTTTCTACTTCTGTGTAGTAACCCTGAAAGGTAAAACTTTTCCCTGATATGAATAGTGATTTCCATTCTAAAAATTTAATTAAATAGAGTAACTTACCTTTTGGAGGGAAAAATATAGAATCCATGGACAAAGGGTCACTAGACAACATGATGCTTTATGAAGGGTAAACACATGCTCATGCGATGCAAAACATAGAAGTCAAAAATACCACAGAGAGTTCAACAAAATCTTCTACCTTACAACTTCCCATCATGGGTGTAACATCCTGGTTCTAACCCTTATAAAATATAATGTATTATGTAAATATGACTTAGGCTGGTGAGCCGGTAAAGTTGAAAAGAGCTCAGAGTGCCTAGGAAATGTAACACTTCCTATACATTATTAAAATACACTTTTGAATGCAAGACTGAGAAGGACAAAATAGATAGGGGGCTATGATTCCACCAGAGAGGGGGATTGAGGGGCTAACTATTTTTATTATTATTTTATTTACCCATAATTGATTTTATGGAGAAGAGGAGGTTACATGAGCTTCTTAGGAGGGAGGCCATGTGTCTCTTGTCTTCATGTAATGATTTAAACATCCATTGGGGGTTGTTTTGGGGTCATTCTTCCCTTGGTTTGTCCTCTTCTCACTGGTTCACTTGTTCTTATTCCTCTTCACTCACTACTTCTAGTTTGTGTGCTCTTGTGCTAAGCATGGAAACTAATGGAAGGAAGAGGATAGCCATCATTGAATGGTTGTAATGATTTATTGATCATTCTAGGAGGGAATGGATGCCTGTGTGCATGAAATTGATGGCAGTTCAGATGGAACTGTCCACAAATGAGATTCCTTGGAATTTTCAGTAGGGATATTTCCTCACCAGTAGCACTAGATCCCTGGAGAGAAATGGAAAAACCTCAGGGACTGCATGGAAAAGAAAGGTGTTCATTTATTGGGGTTGTGTGGGCTAAGGGGGAAAGAGAGCTGGAAATTAGGATTGTTGTGAGGTTGAGAAAATTGAGAGCTACTTAGCCAGCTACTGTGTATTTAGACTTGGCCTAGGACCCATCCTTGTGGATTCATAGCCCTGTCTTGGGGGTGACTTTTTGTTGAGAGTAAATGAACATCATTGTCTATGGTTGGGTGGAACGTCCTTGGTATGAATCCAGTTGGTGAACGTTTACTTGAAAAGATAAGTGCTCTTTATGTTTTTTGTTTAATGTATTTTGTTGTGTATTTAATTATCCTTGAGATATGTATTCTAATGTGCATGTCTTCTCGTTATTTTTTATGCATGGCATGGTGTTTATCTCTTTTATGTTGTGGAATGGATCTTGTCTTATGCATGTGTTGTTCATGCTCCTAAAATTGTTGAGAAACCCTTTGTCTTCGAATTAGACATCAAAGAACTAAGTCTTGGGACTGCAGCGTGCCTAGCCTTTGGGTGGTTGGGCATGTTGTAGCTTGTTTAAGTGGCATAGCCCAACCTATGGGTTGTCGGGTATGTTACAGATTTTTATGAGAGCTTCTGGTTGAAATATCAGGCCAGTATGGGTCGGGTCTGTTGGTCAGAGTCTCATGTTTGAGATCAAATTTTGATCGTGAAGTTGCAAAGCTCAAGAGGAATGGCATTGTAGAATCTACGTAGGAGTTAGATCATCATAGATTAGTTGTAAGGGGTTTGAAAGATTGTGATTGTCCCCCTTCGAATTCGAGAGGGATCGCCACTATAGGATCAAGAGAGTTTCAAGATAATTAGATCAGAGGACATGTGAACAAGGGTCGTCTGATGTAAAGGAAGAAAGGGTTAAGATCACAACTATCAAATCCCATGGGAGAGAGAGATCAACGGACATGAGGCATTGCAGGGAACCATGTTCCATGGGGGATAATTTCCCAAGGTGGTCCCGCAATCCAAACCATGGTTTCACCAAGGGGTTACGTGTCAGCATCAAGAGAATTGCAAGGTGAAAAGAGGGTTACTCCAAACCGTCGATGCACGCCCCCACAAATTGAAAGGCATGCAATTATGTGACATGTTAGTACTCGAGAAACAAACCTCTAAATAGAATATGTATCCAGGGACCATCGATCTTTAGGAGGACATGCATCAACCGATTGTGTGCTCCTGGTGAAAACACTCCGCAAAACAGAGAGTAAGGAGAATTTGAGAATTGATATTTCCAGACCCCAAAGATCTAAAGTGAATTGTAGTCGTTCGATCCAGGAGGACACGCAACAAAAATACATACACTTCGGGGAAAAGAGAAGGATGACAGTTGAGTTCTCTAAAGTACGAAGACTCAAATAAATCGTAGCCATCAATCCATGGGAAACATGCATTAATAGATTGTGAGCTTTGGGTAAAAACATTTCGGAAAAAAGTTGAAGTTTGAGTTTTCTGACATCCGAAGGATCGAAGGAATTGTAGTTGTTGATCCTTGCAGTAGCAACTTCTAAAGTCCCGAAGTCTGGGGTTAATATAGGTTGTCCAATAAGGGAGACACATGGTTTTAGTTTGGTCAGTTCAGGAAATTGGAGTGCGGGAGAATTGGAAGTGTGCTAGTGTGGAAACTCCCGAATTCCAAAAGCCCGATGAGTCGAGGTGGTGGGGCATGATGACATCACCAGGAGGTGATATGGACCCAAACATTTATGAAGTGATGTGTCTTACGGAAATCACCAGGAATGACATGGACACATGGTATGTCCACCATGTGTCAGTAAGTTTTAAGAATGCAGATGATTTAAATGTCATATAGGAAGTGGCATGTGTCACCTACCTGATTGGACCATGTGTCCTCTTGCATTATTTCACTACGTGCCGACAGATCCTGGACTCCAGAGAAATTACTCTGAGAGTTTTCAGTTTAGAGTTGAAACTCCTGAAGCTCGTAGAGTCGGAGACCCAAATTAAACATCGATTTTTGGATCATCTGAAGTAGACCTGAACCGTTAGATCAAGAGAACAGGTGGCATGAAGTTGTGGATTCTCAGTAAGGACCCGAAGTAAACGTCGAGTGTCGGATCATTCATAGTATACCTGAACCATCAGATCAAGAGAACAAGTGGCGTGAAGATGTGGATTCTAGGTAAGGACCTGAAGTAAACATTGATCGTCGGATCATATGAAGTAATTCCCCACCGTCTTATTCAAAAGGATGCGTGGCAGAATATCGTGTATCTCCACGAAAGTAAAGTTTGAGATTTGAGAATTCCAAAGTCCAGAATTTTGAAATGACCACAACCATCTATCTAGGAGAGGTAAATATGAATTGTTGGCTCCCAAGAGGTAGATATTGGTTTTCCTTTTAGAAGCACCGTCAAGATCATGAGTTCAACGGTCACCTTGAATTGCGGGGACAGGAGGTGCTCAGGCTTTATGAAGTCGAGGGTTGGCCACAATCAAGACCATGATTTTGGCAAAAGGACATGTGGTGGCTCGAGGTGAGTTGCAGGGTGAATTTTTTTTTGGTTCCAAACCACCTTTGAGCATTGCCACAATTACGCATCTGCATGAGGTCACCGCCTAAGGTCACACCTAAGGAGGGGCGAAGAGAAAAAGGAGCTAGTGCCAACTCTGATATTTTATGCAAGGGTGAAGGATAAGGTCATGGGGGCCATCGAACCTATGCTAGAAAGCTGGAAGGGGCTGTGTTTAGATACGGAATGAAACCATCAAGGTTTTGGAGAACTAATTTGGCTCGGGATCGAAGACCCTTGACCAGGAGGTTGCACAACCTTAGGAGAAGTGGGTCTGCATTAAGAAACAAAGAGAAAAGAAGAGGCAACTCTCAAATCAATAAGCTCGTGGTTTTTTACATATGGTCATATGTAAATGGTTTGAAGGAAGCACCTCATAAAGATCTAATTCGACAGAGAGTTAACACTAGAATAATACAGAGAATTGATAAAGGATCAAAATATGATATGTTTGTGAACTCAGAACACAACAGAAGAAAGAGTATGATATAGTGATTCGATCCATGTCTATGATCAACTCATGAAGAAAAAAGAACCGACACACAATCATGATTAAAAAAGAGTAAATTCATATAAAAAAGAAAAATGATATTAATTAAAGAATGATATTATCATTTAAATGAAAAGGTACCTATAAATTTAATTGACATTTTTTGTATGATAGTTATATCTCTAACATGATGGTTGCTTGCAAGTTTATTAGGATTAGAGGTATAACCAGATCAATTCAAGAATAGGATCAGATGTTAGGGTCATGGAGGCATGACTTTGCTTACAAAAGTTTGATGAGGTACTACAAAAGAAAGAATCCTCACATGGGACATGA
Organism: Picea engelmannii; assembly: GCA_009831015.1. NCBI lineage: Eukaryota > Viridiplantae > Streptophyta > Pinopsida > Pinales > Pinaceae > Picea > Picea engelmannii. The sequence goes on along the minus strand of WSFP011506912.1, from coordinate 9,056 downwards.
AGCTAGCAGTTGAATAATGTCATTAATGGGCATAGAAAGGAAAATTAAGGCTCCATAGCCTTGAAGGTAGAGATGTGTAGATAGATGCAAGCTTGATATGGAAGGAAACAAAGACCTTAAGAGGTGGTGTGTGAATAATCTCTATGTTTCAAGCATAGGAGTTCCAGGGAAGGATTTGTTAGATATGACTTATCTCTTATCTAAAATCTTAAATCAGAGTTCACAGTAGAAGTAAGATGCCAATGCAGAGGAATTGGAATTCTCTCTGATGCCGACGCCCTCTCCCAACACAACTCGCAAGTTGAAAGGTCCATGTCGACAGAGGATCTTTCTTCACTACTGGCTTGAAGAACTCTAATCCCTCTTCCATTTCCCTATCGAGAAATCTACACCCACAACAAACTCTCACTGGATCCCCTTTTTTCACTTGGGAGATCAGACTTCGTGACCTCGCGAGGTCATTGGTTGAGCATTGGACTCTCGAATCCCCGAAACTCGACAACTGTCAATGCTGAATTTCCTTTTGGGATTTTCCCTATCGTGATTTAGTCGGTCACGATGTCGAACAACTCGGTTCTCCGACTCCTGAATCCTGATTTTCCGAAACTCCGATATACTCGCGAGTTTGACCTTTCAACGCCCTTCACCTCATCAACATTTTGGGCTTCGCAATATCGTGAATCATGATGCAATTGTTTCAAGACTTCTCACCATGAAATCCCGAAAATGTCATGCCACCTGTCCACCTCCCTGACTTCTTTGTGGCCCCCACACAAATCCTTAGTCATCGGGATTTCGTGTTTCGTGATATTGCGATTCCCGCTGCCAAGTTCATGGGACTTCCACCCATTAAACCCTGATATGAAATTCCACGTGTAAATCCGACGGTCCTTGTGACTCGATCTATGGTCCTGCCCCTCCTGAGCTTTGAACCTCTCGAGAATACTCACCATATCTCCCTTGATCCTCTATGAGATCTGACGGCTCACGAAAATTCATGAATCCTCCTCAGAGAATACTGACCGTCAGTTCCTCCTGATGATTTCGGCAATTGAACCAAGTATTCCCCTATGGAAACTTGTTCACCTGCACGCAAACTTTGCGATGCCTACTTAAATACTTCATGGCACAAGCTCCCTGTGCTTCTCTTGACAATTACTCAAAGGTATTATTCCTCCTGAGTTTCCTTATGACTCCGAGTCTTAGAGAAGACTCTTGCACGCAATCCTTTCGGAAACCTTCAACCACTTCCAAGTGTTGAATTTCCTTCGACCCTCCGCACACCTACAACAGCAGTCTCTAAATGCTTCACTCAGGTTCACAACCCTGAGACTTCACTCGGCCTGTGCACTCCTTGCATGGCTCCTATGCCCAACTTCACTTCTGCGGAAATGAGAACAAAAGCAACCCTATCTGAATCCTTTGTCAACGCACTCCTTGCGAACAATTCGAATGCACTCCTTGCCTAAATCCTTGATTAGATAGAGAAACAATTGAAACTCATTCCTTCTTCCTTCCAGACTTCAAAATCAAACATGAAATCATATACACAGCATATAAAGAAAATGTATAATAGGAAGCAAACATTCATGAGCATATCATTCAACATCAATACACAGAGAACAAACACGAAACCATGCATTTGAATCAAACTCTTCTATTAATCCAAACATCTGTACATGGGTGTTCTTACACAACTCTCTGCTTCTCCTCTATGCTCTTCAATAATGCTTCTAATCTTATGTTACAATACACAATGAGGGTGTCTATATTATGTTTCCCTCTTGCGCTCTAAAACTGTCTAATCTAGAATTGAATTCTACCTACTTGCATTAACTACTTTAAATGCCTTCTATCTACTAAGGACTAGAGCGAATCGCTCAAGTTCCATTTACATTATACAAGTGCACTTCATTAAATTGCCACATTTATGTTCGTGCATCAAATCCAAGAGAAATTCAAAATTTGTGCTGGCTTGTTTAGCTGTCCTTCGCTTCCGCACTGGCTCGCTTGACATTGGTGATGCTCCTGCATCATACTCCCTCGGTTGAAAATTTTCATGGGCTCCTGTCCATGAGCTCATGCACGGTTTGTCCATGCTTCTGTATCTCTGCTTCACTCTCCCAACTGGCATCTTCAACTGGATGGTTTCACCATTTGACGAGATACTCAAAGTATTGCTTTCATCTGGTCTTCTTACTCACTCTTTTGTACAGTATGCACTCCATCTGCGGAATTTCTGCAACTGGCATCTGCTTTGTCCACTGTATTAGTGGCTCCTCCTTTCCAGTCCCTGTTTCCTCAGCCTTATATGGGTAAAAATCTGAGATATTGAATATTGGATAAATTCCAATCCCATCGGGTAATTCAATCTCGTAAGCATTCGCCCCAAATTTCTTCAAGACTCTACATGGCCCGATTTTCTTCATCTTCAACTTATTATATGTTCCTCTCGGGAACCTTTCCTTCCTTAAATGTGCCAGAACCAAATCATCAACCTCAAACTGAAGTTTCTTCTATGTTGATCGGCTCTGTGCTTATATTCCTGACTTGAATTCAGCAATCGCTCCTTCACTTGACTGTGAAGTTCCTTCATTGGCTCTGTGAATTCTTCTGCACTAGCGCTCCTAGTCGCTGTCTGTTATGAATCCCTCAGTTCAGAAATTCCCCTCGGCTGCATGCCATAAACAATCTGAAATGGACTCTGCCCTTTGCTCCTGTTAATCGAGTCATTATAAGCAAACTTTTCCTGCGGTAATATGTTGTCCCACTGGCTGTCGTGTTATGTCACCAAGCTTCTCAGCAAGTCTCCTAGACTTCTGTTCACTACTTTTGTTTGTCCATCCATCTGAGGATGATAAGACAAACTATATGACAAGCTAGTTCCCAGCTTCTTCCATAAGGTCCTCCAAAAATTCCCTATGAACTTCGTATCTCAATCTGAAGCTATGCTTCTTGGTAAGCCATGAAGTCGAATGACCTCTTTGAAAAATAGATTCGCAATGTGAGTTGTGTCACTAGTCTTCTAACATGGAATGAAGTGTGCCATCTTGGAAAATCTATCCACCACCACAAAGATTGAATCACAACCTCTTTGTGTTCTTGGCAACCCCAATACAAAATCCAGGCTAATTGCATCCCACGACCTCTCTGGTATGGGAAATGGTTGATAAAACCCTGCATTCTGCTTCCTTCCCTTCAAATGATGGAAAATTCTGCATCTTTCCACGAACCTCTTGACATCTACTCGCATTTCCAGCCAAAAATATGATTCATTCAGCTTTGTGAACATCTTGTAGTGACCAAAGTGCCCTGCTAATCCTCCACTATGTTTCTCCTTCAGCGAATTCTCCCTCATGGAGCATTTCGGAATACATAGTTGATTACCCCTAAACACTAATCATTCCTAGATCATGTAGTCTATCCATTGGATTCTATCCCTGAGAATTGGATTCTCAGCTGCTTCATACACTTCCTTAAAATCTGGATCATTTGCGTACATGTCCTTGAGATCATCAAAACCCAACGTTTTGACTTTGAAGTCCTGCAACAACAAACACTTCCTGCTCAAAGCATCAACAACTTTGTTAGCAGTACTAGAAATATGTTTAATCACAAAAGTGAAATTCTGCATATACTCAACCCATTTGACATGTCTCTAATTCAACTTCTCCTATTGAGTCACAAACTGCAATGCATGATTGTCACTGTACAGTACAAACTCCTTTGGGATTAAGTAATACCTCCATTTCTTCAAAGCTTGGATGATAGCATAAAACTCCTTATCATAAGCGGAGTACTTCACTCTCACTTCATTCAACTTCTCACTAAATTATACTATCGGTCTATCTTCCTGACTTAAGACTACCTCGATTGCAAATCCACTTGCATCTCATTTCACCTGAAATGTTTTCTGGAAATCCAGCAACACCAGAACTGGTTGTTCCGTAATCTTACTCTTCAACAGATTAAAACTCTTTTCAGCTTCCTCTGTCCAGTGAAAAGACTTGTGTATTTTCTTCACTGTATCCATCATTGTTGCGCTAATTCCACTGAAATTCCTGATGAACTTTTGGTAGAAACTAGCCAATCCATAAAAACTTCTCACCTCGAAGATATTCTTCGGTGATGGCCAATTCTTTATCACTTCCACCCTATCTGGATGAATCCTCAACTCATTTTCCGAAATAACAAATCCCAAGTAAATGAGCTCTATCTTCATGAATGAGGACTTCTTCATATTTATCAACAACTTCTCCCACTGTAATTTGTGCATTACTGTAGACAAATGCTTCAGATGCTCTACTGTTGTTTTACTGTAAACTAGTATGTCATCCAAATACACAATGACAAATTTCCTGATGAATTCTTTTAGGACTTCATTCATCAACCTCGTGAATGTACTTGGTGCATTTGTTAAGCCAAACAACATAATAAGCCATTCATACAATCCTTCGTTAGTTTTGAATGCCATCTTCCACTCATCACCTTCTCTCATGCGGATTTGATGATAACCTCTTTTCAAATCAATATTTGAAAAATACTTTGCTCCACTCAAGCAATCCATCAAATCATCCATCCTCAGTAATGGAAATTTGTACCTGATGGTTATCTTGTTGATCACCCTTGAGTCAGTACACATCCTCCAGCCTCTGTATTTCTTCGGACTGAGTACTGTTGGAACAACACGTTGACTCAAGCTTTCCCTGACCAAACCTTTGTCCAACAACTCCTGGACTTTCCTTTTAACCTCTTCATTCTCTTGCGGCGTCAATCTGTACGTGGATTTATTTGGAAAACTGGCTCCTGGTATGAGATCAATGTGATGACTCACACTTCTGATCGGTGGCAACGAATGAGGTAATTCATCCACTACTATGTCAGCGAACTCTTCCAGCAGTTCCTGAACTTCATCTGGTAAATCATTTACTCTTGTGTTGGTCAAAACAATTTTCAATTTCCTGACAACAATGAACTGTGGTTCTTCCTTCTTCTTAACCTCTCTAAGAAGTTCCTTCCCACTCATGTGAAGTACAGTGTTTCTTACTTCCGTATTCACCTCCTTATCCTTGATCGGAAGCAACATGTGAGTCCTCCCATTCTTATCTAGGGTGTACGTGTTCATTCTCCCATCATGAATCACATTCCTTTCATATTGCCATGGTCTACCCAACAATAGATGAAAAACATCCATAGGAATGACATCACACAATATCTTATCATTATATCCTCCTATCTTGAATTCAACTAAACATTGTTTAGTGACAGTTACCTGATGTCCTTTTTGTAGCCACGAAACTTTGTATGGGCTTGGATGATAAGTCGTCTCCAGCTCCAGCTTTTCACCATCTTCGTAGAAATGAGATTATCTGTGCTACCACTGTCTACGATGAACTTTCATACCCTGTCCTTTGTCTTACAAGCAGTCTTAAAAAGTCTGGTCCTTTAGACTGTCTCCACCTCCTTCTCTGGTGTCAAAAGAACTTTTCGCATCATCAGCGATCTTCCGCCTTCAACATCTTTTGCCTGAACATCCCACCTCTGTGCCTCGATGATGTGAGATTCTCCACTCTCCTTCTTTTTATCTCGACACTCATAAGACTTGTGCCCATTCTTTCCACACATGAAGCATGTGATTACTCCACCTCTTCCTCTACCTCTACCTCTAGTACGAGGAAAAGTGTTATTGTCAGCATAATCTCCTCTCTGCTCAGTATTCTACCCTCTCTATGAGGTTCAACCTCTCTCAGTTTGAGTCTAAGTTTTCTTCCAGTCTTCCTTAGGCTTCTGATATTTGTCCTGCGCAATTGATTTGCCTCTGGGTTGACTTCCGCCTCGGCCTCTCTGACCCTGCTTTCGGTTCAGCTTCTCTTTCGCTTTCAGAGCCAAATGATAAGAATCTTCCACTGTTCAGATGGTTACCATGCTCATCTCATCCTGGATATCATATCTTAGGCCATTCATATATTTGGCGACTTTTTCATCATCGCTCTCCCGATGACCTGCCCTGATGTTCAGCTTGTAGAATTCCTCAATGTATTCTTTCACTGACATCAACTTCTGTCTCAGGTTCTGCATCCTCCTGAACAGAGTAATTTGATAATACCTGGGGATGAATTTTGCCTTCATCTTCGCGATCATTCTTTCCCAGCTCTTGATCTTCTGCTTGCCTTTGCAGCATCTGTCAGCTTGTATTTCATCCCACCACAATGTTGCATGTCCCTTCAATCTTGTGACAACATGCTTGACTTTCTTGTCTTCCTCGACATCTTCATAGTCAAAGTATGTGTCTAGAGCTCTAATCCAGTCTAGAATCTCCTCTACATCCAAGTTTCCCTCATAAACTAGAATGTCCATCTTTGCTCTTGCACCCATCCTTGCAATAGCTCTGATCAAATGTTCATTCAATGCATATTTAGTTGTAACTTATTCTTCACGTTCAGCCTCAATCTCACTTTCAGAATCACTAATATCCCCCACACCGACTGTGCATCTTTGCGTTGTCTCCATGTCTTCGAGTCTAACTCATAGATCATGCATCTCTCTCCATGACTGGATATGTCATCTGCCTGCCTCTTCTTCTCACCATTTCCCTATCCTCTGGTGGATCGGGTGTTTGCATGTCCCTTCTCCTTGGCAGCATGGTAAATTCTCTTTCTCTACTACAGAAAGCAAAGAATCTTTCTGTGCTCTGATACCAAACTGATGCCAACGCCCTCTCCCAACACAACCCGCAGGTCGGAAGGTCCACGTCGACGCATGATCTTTCTTCACTACTGGCCCCTAAGAACTCTAATCGCTCTTCTCTTTCCCTATTGGGAAATATGCACCCGCAAAAAACTCTCACTGGATCCCCTTGTTTCACTTGGGAGATCGGACTTCACGACTTCGCGAGGTCAGTTGTTGAGCATTGGACTCTCGAATCCCCGAAACCTGACAACCGTCAATGCTGACTTTCCTTTCAGGATTTTCCCTATCGCGATTTCGCCGGTCGCGATGTCGAACAACTCGGTTCTCCGACTCCCGAATCTCGATTTTCTGAAACTCTGATATACTCGTGAGTTTGACCTTTCAACACACTTCACCTCATTGGCATTTCAGGCTTCGCAATATCGCGAATCCTGATGCAATTGTTTCAGGACTTCTTGCCATGAAACTCTGAAATCACATGCCACCTGTTCACCTCACTGACTTCTCTGTGGCCCCCACACAAATCCTTAGTCATCAGGATTTCGCATTTCGTGATATTGCGATTCCCGCTGCAAAGTTCATGGGGCTTCCACCCATGAAACCCTGATATCAAATTCCACGTGTAAATCCGACGATCCTTATGACTCGATCTACAATCCTGCCCCTCCTGAGCTTTGAACCTCTTAGAAATACTCACTATATCTTCATTACTCCTCTGCGAGATCTGATGGATCATGGAAATTCGAAAATCCTCCTTGGAGAATACCAATTGTCCATTCCTCCTAATGATTTCTGCAATTGAACTAAGTATTTCCCCATGGAAACTTGTTCGCCTGCATGCAAACTTTGCGACGCCTTCTTAAATACTTCACAACACAAGCTCCCTATGCTTCTCTTGATGATTACTAGAAGGTATTATTCCTCCTGAGTTTCTTTATGACTCTGTGTCTGAGAGAAGACTCTTGCACACACTCCTTGTGGCAACCTTCAGCCACTTCCAAGTCTTGAATTTCCTTCGACCCTGTGCACACCTGCAACAACAGTCTCTAAATTCTTCAATCAGGTTCACAACCCTGATACTTCACTAGGCTTGCGCATTGCTTGCACGGCTCCTGTGCCCAACTGCACTTCTGTGGAAATGAGAACAAAAGCAACCCTATCTGAATCTTTTGTCAATGCACTCCTTGCGGACAATTCGACTGCACTCCTTGTAGGAATCCTTGCTCAGATAGAGAAACAATTGAAACTCATTCCTTCTTCATTTCAAACTTCAAACTCAAACATGAAATCATATACACAACATATAAAGCAAATGTATAACAGGAAGCAAACATTCATGACCATATCATTCAACATCAATACACAGAGAACAAACACGAAACCATGCATTTGAATCAAACTCTTCTATTAATCCAAACATTTGTACATGGGTATTCTTACACAGCTCTCTGCTTCTCCTCTATGCTCTTCAATAACGCTTCTGATCTTATGTTACAATACACAATGAGGGTGTCTATATCCCATTTCCCTCTTGTGCTCTAAACCTCTCTAATCTAGAATTGAATTCTACCTACTTGCATTAACTACTTTAAATGCCTTCTATCTACTAAGGACGAGAGTGAATCGCTCAAGGTCTGTTTACATTATACAAGTGCGCTTCATTAATTTGCCACATTTATGTTCGTGCATCAACTCCAAGATAAATTCAAAATTTGTGCTTCTTGTCCAACTGTCCTTCATTTTTGTGTTGGCTCACTTGACGTTGGTGATGCTCCTGCATCACTCTCTCACTTCAAAAGTGGCACTGAATGAAAATGGATTTCCATTGGCGAATGGTACTAAGTGGGTAAGAATGGAAATGTGGAACGTGGTTGGAAAATTGTTTAGACCTAGGGGGAACCATAGTACATATGAGAAGAAAGGGAGCACAAAAGGCATCAAGGATCTAAAGGAATTCAAGGACAACAACCTACAACAATAATAGATAAATAAATAAGTGAATTGAAACATAAATTCACTAGAGTGCTTGAAGCATACAATGAAGTTAAATTGCATATGCAGTAGTAGGCATGCTGACAATAAATGCTTGGTGCATATAGATGTCTAATTTTTCATATGTACATGCTTGAATATGCATATAACATGCTCGCGAACTTAGAATAGTTTTTTAATATGAAATAATGTTTGAGTGAGACTAAGGATGGATTATGTATTCAGGAAAAATGATACAGATGGTTAAATATATGGATGTTGTTGTTGCTTATAATTTCCATCAAGGTGAAGACCCATGAGGATGGTAGGAATCATGATCAAAATGATGAAGGGGGAAATCTGTGAGCTTTTAGAAATATTAGTTGATCAGACAA
>WSFP011506911.1:0-13383 GCA_009831015.1 Picea engelmannii | reverse complement strand
GCCAAATATCCAGTTCAACATCGAGCTACACATGCACTTCATCAGAAAGCTCATTCATGGTCGAATTATTGAAGTGCTTTTTTTCCCTACAAAAGATCAAGTTGTAAACATTTTCACAAAGTCTCTTACAGAAACAAAGTTTTCAAAACTTCGATCTATGTGGGGAGTTTTGGAAGTTGTCATTAAGGGGGGATAGGCTCTAATGCCTTCTTCCTTCTCCTATTCGTCACCTTTGTAAATCCTTCAATCGTATCCCAAGTTGTTCTTAAGGGGGGATGTTAGGATATTTAGACACTTAGGAGTTAGTTAAGATCAACTTGGTCTAATGTGTTGTTAGGTTAAAATGTGTTTCTTAGTGTATTTGTTTAGTATGCAATAGTATGCATTTCTAATATGATGGTCACGATATGTTCTCGACATAGAGTGATCTGACGGCTCATATTATCCTCGATCTTAATGACTACATTTATATGTGTCTTAACACCCGATTGGTCCATGATCTCTATTTAAAGAGAATGGAGGGCCATTTGTTGATGAATGATTGTGAGAAAATCTCTGTAATATATTTTCTTTTGCATTAATAAATTTCCTGTTGGGGTCATCGATGTTTCCCCACAGGGGTTTGACCACGTAAAAACATCGTTGTGTTGATCTTTGATATGGTTGTGTGAGTGGTTATTAAAGGTGTTCATCCTCTATTGGAATACCTGTGTTGTCGAACAAAATCTACCCTATTAGCTTATCTATTAATGTTAAATACTTAACATTTTCAACTTTCACTTATGTCAAATCAACATGACAAACTAGTGTTGGAAATTATCAAACCAAGAAGACAATGGCCATTGAAAATCAAATATGCAATTGAGACCATTTTGGATAACTAGAAACTTCATATGTATGTATAAAGACGAAGTACATGTACATACCATAGCCTCATCCCAAGGCTAGTACAATCCTCTAGCTCTCCAAAATCTTAGCTAGGGAAAACCATGTAAAACCCTAGCTCCACCAAAGATCCTCCACAAATTAGTATCACACTAACAAGATTCCTCGGTTTCAAGCAAGATGTCTCGTCTCTCCTCGTCTACAAGTACAACCTAGGGCTTAATCACAAAACCCTAATCTCCAAGTCTCCAAGGTATGAAACCCTAACCCTAGTATTCAAGATGCTCCAAGTGCTACAAGAAACCCTAGTTCCTCCAAGACGATAGAGATAATGTACAAAGAAGAAAACCCGAGAGAGAGAGAGAGAGAGAGAGAGAGAGAGAGAGAGAGAGAGAGAGAGACTCTCCTTCATCTGTATGTTATGAGAGGTAAGGGGAACTAACAATACACAAGTGGGTCTAAACACTTATAAGCAACCTACTACAAACCAAGTAGGCCAATACATGTGAATCACTATACTCCAAGGGTACACATGTCAAGCTCCAAGGTGATGTCACTACACAAGGTGTGTTAATGCTCCTCCACCACAAGCCCACATGGACTCCATCACTCCTCCCAAGCCATGTGCTCCTCTTGGTCCACTCCACATATATGATCATTGTTTCAACCCAGGCATCCCCAAGTCAACTCCAATCCTCCATGCAAGCATCTAAGCAACCTAATGCCTTCCGGGGCTCAACGACCCCCTCTATAATGTCCAACACTTCTTGTCTAGTGCAATGAATCCTCAAAACACTCAAGTAACATATTGTCACAAGGTATCCAACACTCCAAAGAATAAAGCCACATAAGTATCAAATGGAGGTCTAGCAAATTAAGAGCAAGCCAGCTCCACATGTGCATGTCCATCACGGACCAACCAAAGGCTCATCCACAAACCATGTACCTCATATCACATGGTCCCAAAATCCAAGGGTTAAGTTCCCTCCTTCAAGTGCCCAACGCTCCTCCTAAGTCGGTACCTCTCTTAGTCTATCAAAATCATATTGACTTGTTCTTCATCATTTTAGTTGTCCTCTACACCTATGAGGTCATGTGATCTCAATGCAATTTTTTTAACATACAATACAAAAATATATAAGCCTCAAATGAAAGGCATTGTTTTATTTATAACGTCACACAAAACTTATATATCATATAAAGTAAGACCCTCATTGTAACCACTATTTAACCATTAGGTTGAGATTGAATTCGCTCCATAACACACATTATTATTTCTTTTATTCATTATTTGCATTCATGATTTTATTTTATGTTTAATAAAAATATATATAATTAAATTTCATTAAAAAAAAATACGACACTTTTATAAATTAGATTTAAAAGACTCTTAAAAAAACTTAAAAGAAAATAAATAATTGAATTGGTTTGCATACTTAATTAAAAAGTTTATGATATTAAATAGTTAGCTATATATATATTTAAATAAAATCATTATGGAATCTCATAAAGACTTTTGCCCACAAACATCACTATTTAATCAAACTTATTAATTTGTAAACAAACACATAATGTCTTGAAAGAACATTTCAAAACATATAATGCCACAAATCTTGAGCTTTTATTGATTTCCTATCGCTTGGCAAATAGTAATCATGTGAAAGAACACCAATATAACCACTACAAAATTGGTTAATAATTTGTTGGGTGATAACTCCAATCACCAATAAAATATCACTTAGTAAAAAAGGAAGGTGGATAAGTAACATAAGTAAAAGGAACTCAAGTACAAAATAAATGTATTAGAAACAATAACCAATTTTACCGTGATTATAATTAATTAGTAATTATTTATAATTAAAATTAATATATTATGTTGTGGTTTTTTGAAAAGGATTTATAAATTAAATATAAATATACTTAGCTTTATTTTTAATGGACATCCAATTTATTATTTATTTTCTAATTAATAATTATATATAATTAACATGAATATGATTATAATGTTTTTTTTTTGAAAAATCAAAATTTATCTTCTAATTAATTAGTAATTATATATAATTAACATGAATATGATTATAATGTGGTTTTTTTTTAAATTATAATATTTTTTTAAAGGACATTCAATCTATTATTTATCTTCTAATTAATTAGTACTTATATATAATTAACATGAATATGATTATAATGTCGTTTTTTTTGAAAAATTATAAATTAAATATAGATATACTTGCTTATCACCTTATTTCTTGATCAACTTGTAATTTATTATTTGTTTTCTAACTAATGAATAGTTTTATAATTAGTATTTTTCCTAACCAAAACATAATTTGTATTATTTCAAAAAGGTTGTAATAGCTAGTTACATAGGGTTGCTTCTTATGTTCTCCAACATGATAATATATTTTTTTAGTGAAAATATCAAAATGTCTCTTGCAAACTACAAAACATATGTTCCAGGTTAGCTTACAAGTGACATGTTTTACATACACTTTTAAAATACATATTACTTTGAATACATAACATTAACGATAAATAGGTGCACTACTCTCATCTTTTTGCCTCTTATTAGATTTAGGGGAGCTCTATTCTTCAATTTCCACAGGGTCCCTCAGTTGGTGTACCATCTCTTCCTCCTTATGCACAACTTGATATGAATTTTATGTTTCCTTGTTGTTGGAGGCCATTGTTAATGCTTTCATTTGCTAGTGGAGAGTGAGATTATTCAGCTTGATGTACTCGGCCTCAAGAAAATCTAACCTCTTCTTCTGGTGCACAAGTATGCTCATGACGTTATCATTTTGACTAATACAAACATGTTCAATCTCTAAAACCTTAGTTGACACTATTAGAATGGCATTCTTGTTGTCTTGAATTAATTCTTCATGACAATGCAAGACTATGCACATCACCTAAGTGTTGCCCCTGTCCATTGTGTTAAATTTTGCAAAAAAAAACATGTAGAGGATATCAAATCCTCTTCTTACACCAGCGCTTTGAATGATAACATAGCTTAATATGATTTTGAATTTTGAAAGAGAAATCCCAAGAGAAGAGATACCTTTCCTAATGAACAAAGTTTCAATTGGTTCGACCCAAACCAGAAGCAAATTCTCCCCAATATTCCCAAATTCATAGACCTAGACTATTGCGCTAACACACAAGCCCATAATACTAAACCCGGAGTCGACACATCAATATTTTACATACTTTCTAAAGTTGCATACAATACCATATAAAAAATAACTACAATTTGGGAGGACGGGGGTTCATACGAATCCGGTGATAGCCGAAATGAAGATCAAGTTTGGTAAAAAATTGAGCACCATTGAGTTCGTCCAAAAGATAATCAATTATTGGAATGGGAAATTTATCCTTGATGGTGATTTTGTTGAGAGCACAAAAATTGGGGCACATGCACTAAGTGCCTTCTTTTTTTAGTACCATGACAATGAGAATGGAATAAGGGTCAGTACTAGGGTTGATGACACCCATGACTAACAACTCTTGAACATTTTTTTCAATCTCATTTTTCAAAGCAAATGGGTGGCGATAAGGGAAAACATTGGGTGGGAGACTACCAGGTATGAGTGGAATGGAATGATCATGGGAACCACAGGAAGGTGCAAGGCCTTGGGGGGTTTCAAAAACTAAGTGGTGTTGGATAAGATAAGCTGCATTTCGAGCTGAATGGTTTGGGAAGGATTCTCAAAGGATTGAATAGCATGGAACTGGGCAATAATTCCATAATGGCCCTTTTTGAGGAGTTTTTCCATATGGTGTGAACTGACGATCTCAAGCAAAAATACCGTGATGCCTTGGAAAGTGTAGCAATGCCCATCCTGCTGCAAGCTCACGTGTAAGCCCTTGAAATCCATTGTGATGGGGCCTAGAGTGCATAACCATTCAATACCCAGAACAATGTCACAACCCCCCATTTCAATGGAAAACATGTGAGATTTCAAAGAATAATCACCAATTTCAAGGAGCACATTTTCACAACGACCCCCGCATTTCATGGAACCTCCATTAACAATCATGATTTGAAATGTGTTGATTGTATGGATATAACAATGGGTCTCTTGAGGAATTCTATAGTGAATAAAGTTATGGGTGTTGCCACTTTCGATGAGGATAATGACCTTACGATGCTTTATATAGCCATTTAATTTAAGAGTTTGGGGAGCTGAAATATCAGTTAGAATAGACAAAGAGATTAGGGGTTCCATATTAGGTTGATTAGAGGGAGGACTGTTATCATATGGCTGAGGCAATGATTCTGGAGGGGAAGCATCACCATCATCTTCTAAAATGTCCTCAAAAATAGCCATGAAAAGGTATTTCTCCTTGCATTTGTGCCCCAAAAATTATTTTTCATCACAATTGTAGCAAAGGCCTTTAAGTTGTCATTCGACCATTTCTGCCCTTATTAATTTATGTATCTTGAAAGGAGGAGAGGGAGGTGTAGGATTGGTGGGGCGGGGAATCCGGGATGGTTTTTTTTGTTTGAGTAGTAACCACCTGTTGTGCTTCCTTGGCTCTGTGAGTGGCTTCAAGCCATGTCTTAGGGTGAGCCATTAATACATGAGCACATATGTCTTCCTTGAGACCACTAATAAAGCATTCACGGAAGAAGGTGTCTGACATTCCTTTGGTGTGGAAAGCCAGTTGCTCAAAAGTAGTGATGTAGTCTTCAACTGTACCTAACTGTTTAAGCTTCGTCAAACAACCCAGATGATGAGTGTTTGTGTTAAAACGTTCATAAAGATCGACAACAAATTGAGTCCAGGAAATATAACCTCGATTGGAATTCTTACGCCATTGCCATCATTTCCAGTGCTCTAGATCTAAATAGAGGACATCGATACGAGGTTTCATTAAGTTATCGGTGATGCCATGCAACAAGAAATAGTGTTCCATTTGAGTGAACCAACCAATGGGGTCAAAGCCATCAAATTTATTCACATCAACTTTAGGAAGGCATAGATCATGAACAAAGGAGTTAGAATGAAACTCCATGGAATGGGATGATTCAACTCCCTCTTGGTGTAAAGGTTGTTCTGTGGAGTCAAGGCCCCTAAATTTATTAAGAATTATTGACAAGGTTGACATATGGGTAGGGAGGTCGTTGAGTCTGGCTAGCTTGGAATTAATGGTAGCAAGTTGAGAATTAACTGCAGTTAAATTTTGATCGGTAGTAACTTGAGCTTCTTTGAAGTGGGTCTGTAAGTTTGCATAGGATTCTTCTAGGTAAGCAATGCAATTGCCATATTCTTGGTTTCGGGTTGCCATCTGGGGGAGGTGCACAAGTAAGAGGGATAAGTAAGTAGTAGAAGGGGTTGAGTGGGTCCACACAAAAAAGATTATCGAAGATTTGTACGAATGTGATTAGTGTTTCTTTCTGGACTAAGGTACATAGGCAAGCAACGATAGGGAAAATGGGTCCACAAAAAAGGCTTATGAAAGAGAGGTACCATTGCGATCAACATGAAGCGAGGAATCTGTTGAGATAGGTCCCAAACAAGGGTGTAGGTGGGACCACTTTATACTCTATTCTTTTTTACTCTTGCAAAGTTATACTCCTAGCTGAATTATATTGCACTGAAAAAATGCCCAAATTTTGAATATTGAAGATTGTGTAGGAATTTTGTCACTCAGATGCAGGAAGTACGATTTCCAAGGAATGAATGTGTGGAATTTCAACATCGTTCATGGACTAGCAACAAGGAGTAGGGTTTTGAAGGTTCCTAAGGACAAGGGAGTGCCCTGTGTTATAGCTCTTTGATATACTTGTAGGGTCCAACAATAGTACTCGACCCAATATCTCAGGGCTCTAACTAAGGAGGGTCATCCATACCCTTAGCTGTATTAACTGATTACTCAGGTATGGAAGATTATTCTTCTTGAGTGTTGTTTTTGGTGTCACTATAACAATTAGGTGGTCAAGTGAATAATCCAAGGCTAGTTTCAGGATACCTACAAGACTTCTGATATACTCGAGTGTACGTGGAAGTGGAATTTTGTGTACATGTGTTGTTTGATGTAGTACTACGCGAAGGGGTACCAACCTGGGTTACAAGGGTTTCCAAGTAGGTGAAAACCTCATGTAGTTCTTGTGTGCATGCTTACCCGACCACAAATTTAACCGCTTAATGATAGATCTCTGTGTTCTTTATAAATGCTAGAACATGTCTCTAGCCTGAAAAAAATAAAAAATAAAATGTCGAGGAAAGTGCTTTGATGCCACTTGTAAGGTACTAAAAAGAAATATTTAGTGCAATAACACAAATATTATCAAGATATATTGTAGAAAGAAACATAATAGCAAACAAAAGACAATATGAGCCAAAATAAGATACCTTTATTAATATGGAAGCACTATTCACTTGCCTCTTCGAGGGGGAAACCTCCAATAGAGAAGAGTTGAGATTACAAATGATTCAAAGACATCTTTTACAATGCTTCAACCCCCATATATACTACTTCTATACCTTAAGAAAATTATAGAGAAGGAACTTTATAGTAGGCAAAACCTTCTAGTCACCTTATTACAAAAGTTGCGTTCACACTACTACATAAGCCTTATTTACTCATGGTGGCATTCATTACATAAAATACATAACCAATCTATCTACTTTAGGGGTTAGGGAGGTTAGGAATCTAATATATTTGTAGAATTTCTTTCAATTTTTGGAAATTACGCACACTGTAAATTTTTGTCAATTAAGGCTACAAGTCCTTCTTCTTCTCAATTTCTGAAGAACCCTGAAGCACTTATCCATATTCTAAGCCTTCATTCACATTTCCCTCTGAATTATCTTTCCAATGACTACACTCATACCCAAATATTAGTTAAGAGCCAAAATTTATAGCTCTCATAAATCACCATTTTTGCCTATTTTCTACACTTTCCTCCCTAGTGCAATCAAGCTCAGAGGCCAACTTTTACCACATGTAGAAGAAAACATGTTAGGAACCAAAAAAACTTTTGTATGGGGCATATGTAATACTTATGATTGTGAATACACAACAACTTTCAGGTTGGTAAACTGATGCTCGTGGTAAATTTTTCATCAATATGGAATTGTCAACTTTGCCCTTTTTACACTTCTCAAGACTTAGAATTTTTATCCAAAACGACTATCTCTCAAATGGAGCAAGACTAGAAAATCTTCAATAAGACAAAGTTGTCTAGATTATTGAGAACATCAAATTTCGAGCAAGATTTTTTTTTCAAAATGATGATATTGGGTCCATTTTCCTCCACTAAATATCCTAAAAATCTCCAAAAAGTTTCATGGAATCGTGGATTTTGGATTGTTTATGTATCTCCATTTCAAGCCCTTTGAAATTTTGCCAAAAGCTCCACTTGGTTTCTTCATGTCTACTCCCATTACTCATTGTCTAGATTTCATCATCAACAAGGTTGCTGACAATGGATACCACAGTGTTCTTCAAAAACCACTAATCTGCAATTTCTGGAAATATGGAGTAGAATCAATCGGTGACCCTCATTGACACTTTTATGGTCCTTCTCATTATGGACCTACCCCTGAAATTTCACCTAAATCTACTCTGGTTATGGCCAAAATAAGATTTTGGCTCCAATTTTTTTTTATAAATTTAACTTATCTTGTTGACGTGGCATAACATGTGCTTGCTGATGTAGCAATGGGGTCTTACGTGTCATCACCCACGTTTGTCATGTCATTTTCCTTGCCACTTCATATGCTAGGTCAGGTTCCCATGGCCCTCTTCTTACCTTTTCCTCTTTACTTTATAACTTTAATATTATATTTAATTAAATTATGGTCCATGTATACCCGATTGTCCTTTCTCTACCACTTGGCACACTTTCTGATCATATATGGGACAAGGGGTCACGCTTTGCCTTGACATACTCCACTTGGCTCACCATCCTTGGTCGATGTGATAGGTGGGGTTCCCATCTTCGATATCTTTTTTTAGCACACATGTTCCTTGCGTGTAGATCTCAGATCAACGGTTAAGATCTACTACGAGGTTATAACATACACCTGACTTAATTTGGTCATGCGGTTCTATAAGTGCGTACCACCCTCCTTTTGCTCAGGAGACATGCGTCACCTTGACAATGGTTATAGGGACTATGTAACCCTTTGCAAAACTGCCTCACATGGGTCTGTAAATCGCCTTTGTTGGCCTAACTTGCTTGCCATCGTGGACCCTATCTTGTGGTTGCCACCTGCACATATTGACTCCATGTGGCATCACCTGGCACCTCCACGTCACCTTGCTAGTCCATGTCGCTAATACAGGTCCACATCATCTCTTCGACATTATATATATATATATATATATATATATATTTCAAATTTTCTGATTTTTCTCTAGAGGGATGCCATGAAATCTTCCAGGCTTGGTTTCCCCTAGCCAAATTCGACCCTCGTACCAACCAATTTCAATGCCACGATGGCCCATACAACCCCAATGTTGTAACCATGGCTCTAACACCACTTTGTAGCATACCTAAACACCCCTGTACACTGTTGGGGTAGTGTGGTACTTCAAATTTCTCCCAACAATATTAAAATTCATTCTCTGATACCTTTCTATCTCATGCACAACCCTTTAACTAGGCTTAGATGCACATTACATAGCTCTAATACAATAATACTCTATGTCCCTCTTTTAATGAATTAATGCATGCAATATGACAAACATGTTATGCAAATATGATTAAGTCATTCCCAATTACAAATGCAAATTATACATGCAATAATAACATCATTTAAATCCATAGTACATACAACATTAATTCAACATAAATTCAATAAACCATAACATTTATCTTTATGGAAATAAGACACCAACTGACTGCAGATGTCGTACATTTCACCCAACCATAGTCTCACTATTTCACTTAGTCTCTATGCAACAGACCAACCCCAAGGTGAGGCTATGATTTCACAAGGACAAAATCTTCCTATGACTAGCTCCAATCCTCTCACAGAGCCCAATTTCCCAACAAATCACAATATATTAACTCCTACAACAATTCCAATCCACCATCTCTCTTTTCCCTTAAGCTTAAACAACTCAAGGAATGGGATCCCCTTCTCTGCCACACAGTCTCTCGAGCTATCCCACCTCCCTTTAGGACTCCAACGCAAGACAACCAGGAAATCTCTCTGTCGGGGGCTCAAGGGATTCTTAGTTGTAATGGAGTTTCTCAATGGCAATAATTCCTCATTCACATGGATAAAATTCCCACATAATTGTCATAATAGTCACAACCAACATTCTATTATAGTCATGGTAGCATAGGCTCTCCCCCAAGGCTTCCCGTAGAATGATGGGCCATTCTCTCCTACACAACCAAAAGTCATGGAATATGTATGCATGCTCACAACTCACCACGTGGCTTCCTAAGAAGCCAATGTATCTCACTTGGGCAACTTATTCCAAGGTTGATATGACTTAGGATATCATAAAGTCAAAGACTTAGGCTTATAATAAAATAATATTATTTGGCTTTGGCCTCTTTGAGCTCCGTGATCCCTCTTTCTTTCCTCACTTGTGGAGTCATAACCCCCCATGTTTTTTTCCCTCTTCGTTTGTCGCCGGTGATGTATTTTTATTATACACATTCAATGTACAATATTTATTACTACATCGCTTGGCCCTCAACTATTCATTGTATACACAAATATATATTTCTAATCAGGGGATCAAAACTGGGGTGTTACACTCAAGGTCTTGGGTTGTTAACTTGTTTCTTTACGTTCGAGGAAGATAAGTTCTTAACCAATCAGAAATAGTTTTAGGTTTTACTCCAAGACCAAAATGTAGTTTCAACTTACATAGTATCCACAAGAAAGTTAGTTTCCCTTGTGATCATAGCCAATGCTACATGTAATGGGATCATGTATTTTTTAGTAACATTTAACCTTAATCCTAGACATGAAACTAGATACTACCTAAGTTATGTATATTTATATAACACTAATAAATTGAAATGAAAATAAACCACAATTAATTAAAAATATAATTCCATTTTAATTTTAAATGTTTAAGGAGCTAAAAAAAAATATGGATTACTATAAATTTATTTATTTGTAATGCGTGGAGGAATAGAAACAAGTGCAAAAGGAATGGAGCTTTTTATAAATTTATCCATATATGTGAAAATTCCTTGTGCTGCCATGGCCACATAGATAACGGCCGCCTTCCAACATTTCGAGCGATTAGAATACAATATGGCTCACCAAGTCCTTGGACGATCAATGCAGTCCACTTACTTCTTGATATCTCATGTCAATGCATTCTTTAGGCCTCTTCCTTCTCTTCTCAGCCTGTCACCACCCACGAATTGTTTCCCAAAGAAGCAGCAATGCTCATCAGCCTTCAGGTCTCTTCTGTCCACTTCAGCATTCCGACGCCCTGCTGCACTAAGTCAACAGAATACCCAACCATTTCTTTCTCAAGAAGATGAAGAAGATTATGAAGATGAAGAAGATGATGAAAGCGAAGGAGGAGATTATGAAGAAGAAGATAATGAGGAATTTCATGAAGAAATCAAGGTGGTGGTATCTTCTGGGGAACAGAAACAAGTAACTAATCCTGCCAGAAGTATTCCTGAATTAACAGTCAAAGAGAAGAAAGAGCTCAGTGCCTATGCTCACAGTCTTGGCAAGAAACTCAAATGTCATCAGGTAAGCTCTTTTTTGCGCAATATTGTGTTGGGAACAGTTAAAATATTATTATATAAGATTGAATTCCCTTTTTCCTTACTGAAACAGGCACCCGATATACACATACACTGTTTATACGGGTTTGCGTTGCTTTTATATCACGTAGAGGGTATGATTTCTGCTATGAGTGGGTTTAGGGTTTTACCTTATTTTATTTATAACAGTTTCTTTGATTGCAAAATGTGGGTTTTGGTCTACTCCCATGGCACTGGTTCCATTCTCATAGAGCTAATATATGGTTATGTTACCATAAACCTGACCAGGAGACCTGCTTCTCGGTTCGTTCCCATTACCATTCCCATCTTGACATTATATTAGTACATCACTAATCGATTTTATATGCATAATATACAGTGGGAGGGGGTGGGTTCACACTTTTTATCTCCAAAACTCTCTAGCCCCATTTCTTGTTCTGTTCTGTTTCCCGTTTACCATTACGGATAACATAGATATATGGCCAATTCTCTTGGAAGGTGTCTAGATTTGGTCTTGGTTTAGGCCACCACTGCCCAAATGATATTAAAGCTTGCTTTACTTTTTCAACAAGGATTTCCGATGTTGCCCGTGTGGAGATTTATGGGAGTAGTCTGAGTCCCGACCTTAATCCTGCATGGTTGGTTTCATCTTTAATTAGCAATTCTGATCAATGACAAACTCTTTCCAATAAATGTTTCTTGCGCCGAGCTCCCACAAACAGGTGCAGAGAAAAGAAGAGTCACCTATTGACTGCAGGTAAAGAAAATGTGTTTCCATGGAAGGCTGGCACCACTCTTTTATGTAATCAGGTGCAGTCAATTTCTAACATACTTACATGGGCATGAGGGCTAGAAAATGCATCCTGCTAGAATCAGAGGAAATCCACTATGTTCGTTCCTTAGTTTCCAAATACATTTGAATTCGAATATAGATGCAGTACGATATGGAGAGAAATAGCCTGGGAAAAATTTACTATGGAAAAAATGCGGGAATATACATCTCACTAATACAAAAAACTTGCAATTTCTTCAAAATTTTAGAAAATAAAAAATTGTAGAATCTTTAACTGTTTCAGGGTTCAGCCTCAGGCATTCACTGTGGCTTTCGGCGTTTGAAATTTTGGGCAGCTCTCTGGTGACTGTGGCATGTGCTTGACACAGGAGGGGTTCACTAATCACAACTATGATTTCGGGCTTCAGCAACCATTGATTTTAATCCCATAACAATTTCACTGTTCAGCAGTCACGATTTAATCCCAAAACGATTTCAGGCTTAAGCAGCAATGGTTTTACACCCAATCCCAGATGATTTTAGCAGTGGTCAACCCTGATTTTTCAGAACCCTAACTGTGCTTCATGATTTTTGTCCAATGATTTGCGTGCAACAACTGAGCGTTGCAATTGTCAGGGTTGAAAGTTCGAACTAGTTACTGGTGCAGCATGCCGTGATTTTCAGTCTTTGACGTTTACTGTGTATATGTTGGCAGCAAGTCGGAACGTGCAGAAGAGAAAAAGACACGGAAAAGATGAAATCAACCTGAGCTGAGAGAATGCGTTTTTCAAGGTTTTTTGGTTGGCTTGAACTATATGGCGTATTATTGCTGATTCGTTTTGATACGAATATGGTTCAATACGGTCAACAGTGCATTGACTGTACTGTATCTGAACAGGAGCGAATTATTTGTCCAAACTGATTTTTTGTCAAATTTCCATTGCTGAACTTGCACTTTGGGTGAATTTGGTAAGTATGGACTTTCTTCCATGATAGGATCTACAAAAAGAGAAGGCTG